>JAWDJV010000050.1:0-52868 GCA_033119285.1 Teratosphaeriaceae sp. CCFEE 6253 | reverse complement strand
CGGACTGCTTTGTTCAGCGCGAGCGTGTCAGAAGCAGTGGACGAGTTGGTGCGAGTCGGGATGCGCTATCCATTCAAGATCAGCGCCAAAGTGCGCAGCAAATCCGGCGCGCTTGATAAGCGGACGCCGGAGAGCTTGCGCTTATGCTATTTGACATGCAAGCCGACGCACAAGCTACCGTATTTGAGAAGTATATTGCAGGAGACCAAAGCAGAGAAGACAATTCTTTACGTTTCGACTCGTGCAGGGGTGGACTACTTGAAGGATGTTCTGCCAGCTTTGCTGAGTGTCAGTGTGTTTCCGGTGCACGGCGACTACAAGGCGCCCATTCGTGCAAAGAACGTGCAGCGGTTCAGAGATGCCGTTGCGCCCGCTGTGCTATTAACTACTGATGTGTTGGCCCGAGGGATCGATATTCCGGACATCGACCTGGTTGTCCAGCTTGATGCACCAAGCCAGTCAAAGGACTTCATACACCGTTGCGGACGATCCGGGCGCGCCGGCAAAAGAGGCCTAGCTGTCACTTTCCTCACTCCGGGAGCTGAGGAGGATTATGTCAAGTACCTTGAGCTACAAGGCACCAAATTGGAGGCGTACCCATCAGGGTCGCCGGTATTGGACGAGGAGGCTGCTGCGGTAGTGCAGCAGATTCGCAACACGCTGCTCACGAAACGTGAGTTCCACGATCGCTCGCAAAGAGCCTTTGTCAGCTGGGTGCAAGCCTATATCAAGACGCTGCCCGCGGACATCTTCGACATCAAGAAGGCGGATTGGGCAGAGACCGGACGAGCATGGGGCTTGCTGCGCTGGCCGAAGATGCCTGAGCTCAAGCGTCTCTTCCCGCAGGCCGTCGCGGATCGCACGACCGGGCTCGACCTACCCGCCGAACTACCAGACCTCAATGAGCTGTGCTACGCCGACTCGGCGCGGGAAACCAAGCGGCAAGCACTTCTGCAAGCCTTGGCGCGTGGCGAGCGGCCAACGACAAGCAAGGGTGGGGCAGCAGAGGATGTGAGACGACGAAAGGAGAGGGCGTGGAGCTCGCAGAAGGACGCCAAGGCTGTGCGGGAGGGTCGGAGGGAAAGGAAGGAGGTGAGGCGGACAGCCGAGCGGACGGCGAAGATGGATGCGGTGGAGAAGGCGGAGGCGATGCAGCTTGACGAGCTGATTGAGAAGGTGAGGGAGAAGGGGGTGGTGGGCGAGGAGGGCGAATTCGAGGGGTTTGCGGACTAGCCGCTATGTATCGCGCGAGGCGTACACATCCTCCCTGCACCTTCTCCCGTGGTTTATGAATGTGTCGTACCGCTCCCCCGAGAAATATTCATTTGCACGAGAGGTCGACTTGTGGCAGTGCCACGTGCCCTCGCTCGCCGAACGTGTGCTAGCGTGGCTGGGCCGAGGAGCCGAGCTCCACGTCCAAACAACAGTCGCAGCCCGCACACAACACCACGCGACGACGACCGCAACGAACGCACGACAAGCCTCTTGGACGACCTCAGGCTGCCGCGGGAGAATGCAGAGTATGTACAGGCAGTAGGCAGCCGTGTGAGCGATCTCGCCGCCCGCCACGAGCGCATCGCGACCCGCGCCTACGCCGACCCCAGCCGCAGGCGCACCGATACCGCCATGGCGACGACCAAGACGAAAGCGGCGCCCGTCGGCTCCGCATCCTGGATCCAATGCGAGCGCGAGCAGGCGGCCCACTTCATCGACCAGGAGGCGGAGGAGTTGGGGTTCAGCGTGCGCAATGAGATGGACTGGCTGAACGAGCACCTGTCGGATGTCTTCAGCCGGAACAACGTGTATGCCCCGATCCCCGCTGCCAGCCGTATACATAGGCAGACGCTGACAACCTCACAGCACCTTCGCCGACATCTGCAAGACGCCCGGCAAACTCCGCGGCAAGACGCCTCGCACGACGCGCAGACCGTGGGATGCCGGCCCTGCGCCCAGGCAGCCACTGACGGACATCTTCGCGGCGGCGACCACCGCGCAGATTGCGCCATCATCCATCCAGCATCGCAATGCCGTGTACGATAAGGTCGCCCGCTTCGAGATTGCGGAAGATCACGCGAATATGCCCGAGCATCGGCCAGCGAGCCGCGGGAAGAGTCCGCAGCGGGTGGGCAAGCCGGGGAACACCGACTCGGGGTACCACGGTATGACGGAGGACGAGATGGACGTTGACTCGAAGACGGAGACCGCGACAGCTTCCAGTCAAGACACGGAAGGGCAGAAGGTGCCGTTGAAGGAGGATCAGGAGTGTCTGCGGTCCGTCAGACAGGGCACGGTCGAGGCCGGAAGAGTCAGCGACGAGTCCTTTATGTCTGCTAAGGAGGAGATGCAGAGCGGGAACGCTTCGAGACAGCAGATGCGCGAGGAGGTAGCGCTTCAGGACGAGGATGTGGAGATGGATGATGAAGAAGGGGAGATTGAGCACGCGATCGAGCATGTGCCGGCGAACACGGACTTGGAAGAAGACAATGCTGAATCCGAGGACGAGGAAACGGTTGACGACACACCGCCAACGCCATCAGACGGGGCGTCGAGTCCGGAGAAGCCATTGCAAAGGAAGAGCAGCTTCACATTCAGTGCTCTACCTGCTCGTGAGCCGCTGACGGCTAAGCGCAGCATCGGCTACCTCGACAACCAGGTGGATGCAGGCCGCAATAGTGTGCTGGCCCGATCTTTCGGCGCGAAGAGCTTGAGCGTACCACAGGATGAGGCGCCGACAGAATCGCAGGAGAAGACCGAAGAGACCAAGACGCACCACAAAACGACTACACAGCTGCTGCATGAGCGCATCACCATGCTAGGCAAGACGAAGGAGCCGAGAATGTCTAAGAGCATTGTTCAATCTGGGCTGGGCGCTCCTGCCACGTACCCGAAGTTGCCGCCTACGGAAGAAGCGCAGCAAGACACTGCGGCGACCACCGCCGCGTCTATCGAGGAAGAGGTGAGTGCCGGTGCAGATGTCGGAGACGAGGAGGACGACTGGATTGCTCCCTCCAAGCCTGCGCCGATCGCACAGGGCAATGCGATTGCCCAAGCTGCACCTCACTCAGCCGTCCCGCAAGACTCGCTGAAGCGTCCGACCATGCACCAGAAATCGATGTCGGCAAGCCATGTACCATCGCCGCGGCCAGTCATGCCCACCGGACACCAAAAGGCACAGTCCGTCTCTCACCCGAATCTCGCCAATGCAGCTGGCATGATGTCTTCCACCACGCCTGCGGGATCTCCCGTGCACAAGAAGCATCACGACGGTCCGCTGAGCGCATCAAAGAACAAGCTCTGGTCCGCGCTTAAGACGGCCAAGAACATCTTCGCATCCTCCGCCAGCGCCAGTGCAGCCGCGAAGCTCGAGGCATACGGTTCTCCAGGCCCCAAGCGTTCGCCTCAACGAGAGGTCTCCGATGGGCTGATGACAGCCGCCGTATATCATGTGCCTGGCGGGACGTACTCGCACACGCAGCTTCCCCTAAGCCCCAGCAAGGCCGGTTCGATCATCTCAGCCAGTCCGAGCAGGAAGACTCGGACCTCAGCCGAGAGCGACAAGAAGCGGGAGAAGGAGATGAAAGCCCAGGCTAGAGCGCAACAGAAGGCCGAGAGTGAGCTGGAGAAGGCGAGAGAGAAGGAGAGAATGAAGGCGATGAAGCAGCAAGAGGAGAAGAGGAAAGCCGACGAGGCGGAAGCGAAGAAGGAGGAGAGATTGCACGCAGCCGAGGCTGCTGAACGCCCACTCTCGGCAAATAGTGAGGAGAGCGATCTGCCGCCGCTACCGCCGCCGAAGAGTATGCTGCCGGCTGGCAAACTCAGAGCGCCGGGACGGCTGTTGAAACCTACTAGGGCGGAGCCCCATGGCAGGCCGGCACCAGTCGCTATACGTGTGGCAAGCCAGTCCCAGCGTCTTGGTCAGGCGGGACCTGCGGCGAGCCTGTCTAAGTCACAGCACGAGAGTATGGCGCCCCCGCCACCGCCCAAGACGGGATTGCGGACTGCTTCGGCACAGGGGAGTGTGCGCGGTTCCACAGCAGTGGCGGGCAATTCGCGAGGTGTCAAGGCCTTAGAAGCGGCCGCGAAGAAACGAGAGGCCGATGAGAAAGTTGCGGCGAAGAAGGCCGAGCAAAAGAGAGAGCTGGAGCGTAAGCGTGCTGCAAAGGCCGATGAAGAGCGGAAGGTGGAGGAAGAGCGCAAAGCAGCTGAGCAGACCCGGTTGCAGGAGGCGAGACTGGCAGCTCAGCGCAAGGCGGATGCGGAAGTAAAGCGAAGGGAGCTGGTCAAAGTGCAGCAAGAAGAGGCAGAGAGGGCGAAAGCGAGGGCAGCGCATGATCTTGCCGACGCGATCAAGCGTGAGCGCGCGGCAGCTCAGGCTCAGCCGGCAGCGCCGCGTGGTGATGTGGCTGGGACGCTCAGGCAGCTGGCAAAGAATACTGTCCCTGCTGCTGCGAAGCCGGCGAAGCGTGTCTTTCAGACCGAAGAGGAAGAGCTGCAGCGACCGGGACTGCAGCGTGGCCCGCCCAGCTATCAGCAGAATGATGCGAAAAGAAGAAGGACGAACGAGGGAGAGGACGAGGTCGGAAGGCACTCAGTTATGGCGCCGCCGAAGCGGCCGAGCAACATGCGCAAGGTAAGCGTGGTCACACGCCGGCCAGGGCTCAATGGTTTTGCTAATGCTGCAACAGGAAAGCACCGTCAACAAGTTCCCGCACGGCTACACGCATGCTCCGCCACCTGCTCCCCACCACGCAATGCCTGGTGGCAGCAGCAGTATCTTCAAGGCCACTGTCACGGCTCAGCACCAGCTCCAGCACGCGCAAATCAAATCTGGGATGCCGACTCATCCCAGCCAGACAGTACAGATGTCCAATGCGCGTATACCGTTCGCAGAGAACGCGAACCCGCCCGCAGCGGTACTGCAGCACCAGGCATACCACCAACAGATGTATGGCGGTAACGAGAATGCGCAACAACATGCCGCTGGCAACAAGTTCAAGACCCCTGCCAGACCAGCTCAAGCGCTCAAGAGCGCCAAGTCCTCACCGCTGTACCCGAACGGCGACGCCATCCAGCTCCCCGAGATCATGACTGACTCCGAAGACGAGGATAGCGAGGATGAGAACACCGGGTTCCGCGCGCCATCTTGGGTGGCATCGCCTGCGCTCCGAGATCTCTTGACCCAGCAGCAATTGGTGGATCCAGAAACGGTGTTTGGGCCGATTGGTGAGCTGAAGATGGAAGAAGTGTTTCAGGGCGGCAAGAACGGAGACAGGATGAAGAGATTCAGAGACCGTGGCAGTTCGGCTGCGTGGGTGGAGAGTGGAGATGCGGTGACGAGCGCGGAGAAGAGGAGGGATATGGAAGCCAGAGAGAGGGTCGTCAGGGATGGAGGGTGGAGATTCGAGCCGACAGCCTAGAGCTGATTGGAGCCTTGATTCGGGAAATGGTGGAAAGCGACGAGAGGTTTCAACGGGACTGGATGTGAGGTACGGGGAGCTTTGGCTCTTTCTACATCCGAGTGATGGATGGCGTTTGTCCTGGGCATGGTTTGGGCGATGATGTCCCTAGGTGATATGGCTTGTCAGCGCTTTGGCTGCTCAAGGCGCGCTCGGCTACACTAGCGAGTGGGCACGATGGTACAGAATTTGTGTCGCGTCATACTCGGACTATCGTACATTGTGACCTCCTAGAATGTAGGACCACTGCCACCCAAACAAGCTGATCACTTGCAGCGCGAGCGGCGTATACAGGCGCGAGGAATGTCATCCATCACCACACTTTCGCTCTCCTGATATTAAGGAATCGCTAATTCTCCGGCTGTGGTGCCGGCGACACAGTCTTCGGAGGGCCGCCCGCTTTCGGCGGAGGTGGTAGTCCACTTGTCGCTTTTGGCGTGGGAGCATTGTCGCGTTCCCGTGAGACTTTCTCTCCTTCGGCGAAGTAGTCATCCAGACCAGCTACTGGTGCAGTTGATCGAGCTTTCTTTGCTTTGCCAGCCTGCGGTGGGCCAGCGTGGCCGGGCGAAGTTGTCGGCGCGGGCACTGGTGGAGACATGAATTGTAAGTTTGCCGGAACAAGGAAGTCGTTCGGGTCGGACTGCTGCGCTGGACGCTGCGAGACTTGTGTTGGCTCGGGCGTAGCGGCAGGATGATAGAGCTGTTGATCTTGGCCGGTCGCGGACTCGAACAGCGTCTCGCCGGGTGCTTGCGCGGGTTCGGCGAGAGGCGCAGGGATACGATGTAGCGCTCCGTAGCCCAGTACACAGCCGAGCGCTCCATCGCCACCCCAGGTCTTGGAGGGCGTGAGAGTGACCAAGCGGGTGACGTCGTACTCGTGGTTGTAGACGTACAGCTGTAATGCATGCTCCACGTACTGCTCTACCAGACGTCCAAGGCCTGTTTCGCCACGCAGAGCGCCATCTGGGCTTCCAATCACATAGTCCCCGTACGGTAGCAGGCCCGCCACATCGGCAGGCGAATTGGGGATCACATCCAGGATGTGCCAAACGTCATCGGCGAGGTTGAGAGGCGCCCACTGGAGTGCGAGGCCGAGGCTTGCGCCTGCGTCTCGGGGTGGTACAGAGACATACGTCTCCCTGATCTGCTGGCCTGTCGCGCTGTAGACGCCGAGACTGATAGTCGACCCGGCACAGTTCTGGATCTCCGTAGCCAACAGACCCGGGTCAGGGCTGTCGACATTGTGGCCGTTGAGACCGATGATGAAGTCGAACCAGGGTTCCAAGGCGAGGCCACGATCATTGTTGCGAAGGACTTGGAAGCCATAGCCAGAAGTGCTGCGGGACTGCACTTGGCTTTGAGGCTCGGAGTCTAGGCGGGAGATGAACCTGTTGATTGTGCCGAACAGATTGGCCATAGTGCTGGGGTGCGACCTGATGAGGATATGTATTGTCGGACGTAGCCTGAGGGCGTGCAGTCGGATGTGCTGAATAGCCGCGTAGACAGGCCGCTGCTTACTAATCGGTCTGTTCTCTCGACAACGACACATTCTCACACATATACCTCGCTCCAAGACATCTGCTCACCACCCATACATGTACCCGAGTCACGCGATGGCAGGGCCCAAGACGTACGACGGCAATTGCCATTGCGGCGATATCCGATATACTGTCACGTTGTCCGAAGCGTTGGCGCCGGAGGGCTCGGGCGAGATCGGCAGATGTGAGCACAGTATGCTCAGGTGTCCTAGACCTCCACTCACCAGTGAATCCAGGCAACTGTTCAATTTGCACCAAGAATGGTACATGATGATCCTGTCCTGCTCTGCATCCATGGTTATTTATGGAAAGCAGTAAGCTGACATTCAGCAGGCTACTATCTGGTCTACCCCAAACGCGAAGACGTGCATTTCCTCGGGGACTCTGAGGGCAAGATGAAGAGCTACACCTTCGGGAAGGGCGTCAAGCCTCACAGGTTCTGCCCGGAGTGTAGCAGCAGCATCCTCATCGACTTTGAGAACAGCCATGATGTGGCACAGCGTGGACTGCTGGCTATGAATGTCGGCCTCCCCTCACGCTTCCCGAGACGCCTCGAACAGGACTGATCTCACTGTGCAGGCGAGCCTTTTCAAGGACATCGACCTCGAGCATGCCAGCTTGTCGACATTTGACGGCATGAAGGAACTGGATCCGCCGTATAAAGGGTGATCAAGAACGCAGCTGCGCGGGACGAGGAGCGCTGCGTGTAGATATCGTAGGGTAGAATTGCATGTGTACATGCCTATCGTCATCGCAAGATCGCGAAGCAGAAGAACAGCGGCACGCAGATTGCCGGCCACCAGCTTCTAGGACCACCCATCGAGCCCGACGAAGGGGTGGTCGACGGCCCTGACGGCGCAGAGACGGAGCCTTGACTGCCCCCGGCAGACGCGGGGGCGGAGCCTGTGCTCGACGCGGTATCTGGACCCGAGGAGAACGCCACCGTGTTTGTGCCGTCGACCACAAGCCGGGAAGCAGCTTCGCTGAAGACTTGGGAGTTGGCAAGTGTCACAGCGGCACCACCAACGGTCAGCGTCGAACCTCCGACGACTACAGTGCCCGGGCCTTCCTGAATGGCGGTAAAGGTGGATCCTCCAGCCGTGATAATAGTCGTCTCTGCAGCATTCGGCGTCGCGTCCGCGATGGTCGTGAATGCTATCGTACTCGTGCCGTCGACGACAAGCCCGGAAGCAGCTTCGCTGAAGACTTGGGAGTTGGCAAGTGTCACAGCGGCACCACCGACAGTAAGCGTCGAACCTCCGACGACTACAGTGCCTGGGCCCTCCTGGATGGCAGTGAAGGTGGATCCTCCAGCTGTGACGATTGCTGTCTCAGGAGCGTTTGGCGTCGCGGCCGCAATTGCCGAAAAGGCTGCCGTGCTGGTGCCATCGATCACAAGCCCCGAAGGTGCGGCGCTGAAGACTTGACCCGCGATAGTCACCGCGGCTTCACCAGCGATCAGCGTCGTACCTCCGACCGCCACCGTCCCCGGGTCTTCTTGGACGGCAGTGAAAGTGGACCCCCCACCTGTGACGATAGCTGTCTGTGCGCTGTCCGCTGTCGCGCCCGCGATCGTTGAGAACGCTACTTTGCGCGTGCCATCGATTATGAGTCCAGAGGACGCCGCACTGAAGACTTGACTCGCGACTGTCACGGCGGCGCCCCCAGCAGTCAGCGTCGTGCCGCCGACGACCACAGCACCTGAGCCGTCGCCGACGGCAGTGAAGGTCGTCCCTCCGTCAGTAATGACGGCTGTCTGCGCGGCACCGGTATTCGCATTGGGCGGGGAGAACGCAATCGTGCTCGTCCCATCGACTACGACACCCCCCGTGTTGAGGCTTGCCGTCTGCGTGCCCAGCGGGAATGTCTGACCCGGAGTATACGTCGTCCCGGACACGACCAGGTTACCGCTCGGCTGAACCATAGCAGACAGCGTGCTGCTGCCCAGAGTGAAAGCAGCACTGTACTCGGAAGCCGGGCTCGGAGTCGGATCGTTAGGATCAGCCGTCACAGGATCCGCTATGCTTGAGCCTTGCGCGGTGGGGTCCTGAGCCGCAGCGCCGGTGGTGCCTTGGGCGAGAACAGAGGCCAAGGCGCCCGCAGGGTCGGAGGCTGTCGCCTCGCCAGAAGACGCTGCCTCGGTCTGCGGATCATGTTCTGCCGTCGTAGCAGCCGATGTTCTCGATATGCCGAAAGCACTGGCGATGATGCCTCCGACATCGTCCGAGGACTCGGTGCCGACGCTTTGCGCACTGCTTGACAGTCCTTGAGATGCAGCAGGTGTGGAGTCTGGCGCAGTCGCAGCTGCCTCGCCGGTGCTTTGTGTGTTTGAAGATGCAGGGCTAGGGGCCGTGTCGTCGGATGGGCTTGCGGAGGGTGCTTGTGGAGACGTGCTGCCTGCTGGCGACGGAGTATTCGTGGTGGGCGGTGTATTGTCTGCGATCGCAGTGTACGAGGACGTTGTGCCAGCGGAGTTTGACGTTTGTACTGGCCCAGAACTCGTCGTGTATGCGATCGGCGCGGCTGGAGAGGTGGTCGACGCACTTGAAGTCGTCGTATATGCGACAGGTACCGAGGGGCCGTCTGCACTCGTCACTGACTGGCATGCGACTGGCGGATCCCAGATGCCGTCGTTCTCCACGCCCAAAGCGCACCGACTCGCCGTCCACTTGGGGTTGAAGTTCGACATCTCAAAGAAGACCGAGGGGAATGCCAGACCTGGGCCATACGCGGCGGTGGCGATGGGGATGCAGGCATTGCGGTCGAACCAGCACGGCACCTGACCAAACCACGCGCTGGCTGGCACGGGGTTGGGAGGCAAGTCCGCGTAGTTGAAGCTGTAGTTGCCGTCGGATCCGTGATAGCCTCGCTGACTCTGGATCTCAGTGGCTTCGAAGCCCATGAGGGTGTTGGTGACGTATTGCTCCGTGTTGTTAAAGTGTACCGTCACGTAAGAAAGATTGTGGAAGCTCACGTAGACTGTTGGTGAGGTGAGTGTCACGGTGTCATTGATGACAAAGGTGTTCGGTCCATCGCCGGTCGGGGTCGGGGTGATGGTCGTGCCAGTCTTGTTGCAGATGTCGCCGTTGACTGTCGTGATGGGCCCTGCTCGCGGTCAGCGTCGGTATGCCTCACGTCCTTCGTGTGTGCATACAATAGAACATCTGGGCACTGTATACGTCGACTTGGCAATCTGGCGAACCGTCCTTGTTTGTGTCATCTGGGTTGGGCGCATAAGGGCAGTCGAAGGGGAAAAGAATTTCTTCGCCGTAGATCGATTGAGCGACCTGGCTTGAGACAGTGTAGTCGGCGGCATCGTTGAGCATGCTGCAAGCCGCACAATTCAACGAGCAGGTGGGCGGCAAAGTGGTGTACGGGGCGGTCGAGACGGACGTCGTGAAGACGTAAGTCTCAATCGTCGACGTGCTGCGGTACGTGACCTGGGTTGTGTAGGTGCTGACGGTTGACGACGCACTTGGGCCGGTCACCGCTCTTGCGTACCCGTCGCAGAGGGTGGTGAGCTTGTACATGGTCGTGCTGATCGTCTCCGTCTCCACGCCCAGGCCGGCGGCCGATAGCGAAGTTGACAGCCACTCGTATATGTGCGAGGACTGCCAGGTGCGCGATGCGTCGGCGTATGAGTAGAGCGACGAGAGGCAGCCATAGGCGGAGGAGAAGAAGACGGCATTCTGCGAAGCGTTCCATTTCGGCAGAGCACTGGGCGAGGCGCCTGCGGCGGTGTAGTAGGCATCGCAATCCGAGGGGTAGTTGGCGGTCGCCCACAGCGACCAGGTCCGAGTCGCCGTCGCGTTCGGCGGCGAGGTGCTCACCGCGTATGGCGCCGAGGTGGTCGCGTTCGTGTATGGGCCCGCCGCACCGGACACACTGCTGGCGGTCACGGAGAGTGCTGTCGGCGGATGTCAGGTCAAGCTCGATGCCACTCTCGTCTCCCCGAGATGCCTACCGTCGACAGCCAGCAGTACCAGCGCGCCCAACATGGCGCACCGAGCACCACCACACGAGTATGCCCGCATCGCAATGAAACGCTGTACAATATCGATAGCGACAGTAGGCAGAGCACCCGTTCAGCGAGGGGACATGGGAGAAGAAGGATGAGTGCCCGTCGAAGGCGACCCAGCACGAGGTGCCGGTGGCTGCACGCGGCGGCGCCTCGCACCGCCTACTGCTGCCACGACTGCGCGCGGGCGTTGGGGGCTGCATCCTGTGACTTGGGAGCGCGTCCAGGTCGGGCCGCAGGATTGGGCTTGGCCCCAGTGAAAGAGGTGAACCTTGTCGGAGCTTGGAGCACATCAAGCTTTGCCTGCCTCCCCCGTTGGACGACTCCATGCACTTCCTCATCCCGGCAGAATCGTGTAGCGCTCCGTTGCCCATGCAGCGCACTATCCGCACCAGTCCCAGCATACGCATCTGGAAGCGTCACCTGATCAGACGCCGTTGCACGGATTCATCACGCTGCGATGTGGGACGGCTATAGTGGTGACTGGCCGCTGCAGGGGCTGGACTCCAACTAGCGCCTCCTGCGCAGATCTCGCCTGCACGACCCTCATCAGCCGCACGCCGCCTCCATGTCTGCCCTGCCGAGCCTGAGGTCGGTGACAGCCGTGCCACGTGAGTGCTTACTTGCCCTTTCTCTCCGACTCCACGTGGGAGCAACACTCGAAACGGGGACACGCTTGCTGACTCCCCAACTGCCCTGACAGGCCTTCATCTCCGCGTCTGCAGCGCCAGGCAGTGCTTGTCACATCCGACAGCTGGCTTGCATGCAGGTGCTTGCGTTGGCGACGCCTGATGGGCATGCACAGTCGCCCCACCTGCGCATGTTCATCCCCTTCACAGTCATACTCGTGGGGCAGATTTCCATGGCATCGCCGTGCGCCTCCATGCATCGTGCGCCATTGAATCCCGAGCGTCGCCATACTTTCCCTGCCGCACTACACTGCACAGGAAGACCGAGCAGCCCGTCGCTGCGCTCAAACCTGCTTCTCCGCTTTCGCATCCGCAGGTACTTTCTGCTTGCCCTTGGACCTCTTCTCACTGAGATACTTCCAGCTCCGCCCGGCCCCTCCAGTGAAGATCCCCTTGATCGACTGCGTGGCCGACGGCCACGCTACCGTAGATCGTACACACTTCGCCATCACGTCCGCCAGATCCGCCTCTCCCGCGACCCTCCGCTCAAAGTCTCCGCCCTCCCGCCGCTTCACCGCGTCCGCCGTCTCGTCCTCGGAGGCCTCCAGAACATCCGAGAAGGCGGATCCGGGGATCTGGAACTTCTTCTTGTACGCGTAGTAGAGCTTCCTCCGAAACGCTTTCGGTAGCCGGCGTACCATGTTCCCTCGCTTTATAGGATCCATGTCTTGCTTCAGCAGTAACCCTTCAGCGCCACCGAGCACATCATCATCTCGCAGCGTCGAAACGCTGCCGGTATGCCGGATCGCGTCGTTCTTCTCCCACGCCGCCTGCCTCGGTGTCCGCGCATCATCGAAGGCGACGTTCGGGAGGTTCTCGATCAGCGGGACATATAGCTGTCGGAAGCCGGGCAGTTGCGCGCCGACGATATTGGAGATCTTGTCCGGGTTCTCCGACGCACCAAGACCCGGGAACCGGGTCATGCGTGGATCGCCGAGGTAAGACAGCCCAGCGATCTGCTCGTAGAGCGTGCGCTCCGTGAAGGTATCGGGCAGCATGAGGAGTGCGGTGCGCAGGGCCGAGATGAGGTTCACCTGATTCGCGAGACGAATGCGGGGGTTGTCGCGCAGGATCTTGACTGGTTTCTGGAGGCGGCCGGCCAGGTATAAGGTGTTCCAGTCCGACAAGTCGGTCGCGAGGGTGTCGAGATTCACGACGCCGTACTTGATCATGGTGCCGTTGACGGTGATGTAAGGGTTGTAGTAGATGCCGGCACCAAAGTCGTCCTGCACATGGCTGACCGTGGCAGAGGCGTAAGGGAAGTACTTCAAGCCGCTGTAGTGGTCGGGATGTTGCATGAGGTTCAGGCTGTGCCAGTGTTGCGTGTGGCTCACCCCAAAGATGAAGTCGATGATCTTGGCGCCGCCCTTTTGCCAGTCTTCCACTGCTTTGGGCGGGTGCGGATGTGGGCTGAGATCGACGCCGGAGCTGCTGATACTGCTCTTCTGGCTGAAGACGCCGCTGCCGTAGGCGAAGGCGTAGCGGATGGGGGCGCGGAATTGCCAAAGGATCTGCCGGAGAGCTTCCTTGAAGTCCTCGTTGATCTTGATATGCTGGTTGTGGCCGAAGCTTCGGTGGGGTAGTTGGGAGAAGTCGGTGATGTGGTAGTCGGGGTTGTCTTCCCACCCGGGCGGGAGCGAGGCGTTGGCGGGGTCGTCGGGACGAGCGTCGTGGGCGGAGGAAGAGCCGCTCTTGATGGAGGATGGAGACGAGGGCGATCGCTGCTCAGAGGCTCTGGACGAGGACGAAGACGGCGGCGGCTGGTCCTGCCGCTCGTTGTAGTTCTCGAGATGCTGGTCGTGCCGCGGCGGGATGGCCGTGAAGGCGCGCTTCTGGCGGAAGAGGGCGGGTCGGTAGTGCCATGCTGTCTGGCCGAGGACGAACGAGTTGGCGCCCACGAGGGAGTAGTAGTAGGCTGGCGACGTCGCAAGCCTGGGGAGCGCCATGGGAAAGGTCGGCCAAGGTCGAAAGGGCTTCAATGCGGCATCGTGCCACTCAAGCAGCGCAGGAAGCTCAAAGTCATGGAAGGAGTGACATGAAGGGTAGGAAGAAGGGCCAAGGGTGTAGCGGGCGCAAAGAGGAAGTCGGCGTAATACGGTAGCAATGTCTCGCACTGCTGGTACTTTGGACTGCGACGGATCTGACATGCAGGCGAAGCTTTCCCCGCCTAAACTCCATTAGCGTTGTTGACGATCGCGTCCACCCAACACGAGCAACACACAGAACAGCACAGGTACATCACATCCCTCTCGCCACCGCCTTCCATCAGATTGTCCCACGACGATGGCGAGCACGCCCGACATGCAGACGCAGGCGGCGCGCCTGGCGACCTTCCAGCACGCGCACCAGCTGAGCAAGCGGCGCGCGTCGTCGACCAGCAGCCGGAAGAAGAAGGGCGACAGCACCGTCGAGTGGCCGCACGAGCAGCCGGCCATGGAAGAAGTGAGCGAGTACAAACACCACCACACTCCTGCATCTCGCTAACCCTAGTACTGCCAGCTTGCCCGCGCCGGCTTCTACTACCGTCCCGCGCCGGACAGCCTCGACAACGTGCAGTGCTACCTCTGCGCCGTCAAGCTCGATGGCTGGGAAGCCTCCGACGCCCCACTCGCCGAGCATCTCGCCCACGCGCCGTCGTGCGCCTGGGCCCTCTCGCTCTCGGTGCAAAGAGCCGACGACGCGACGGATGCGGCGGAGTCACGGGATCCCATGTCAGAGGAGATGCTCGCGGCGCGGATAGGCACCTTCACTGTCGGCGATGGCTGGGTGCACGAAGGCAAGCGCGGCTGGCGATGCAAGCTCAGCAAGATGATTGAGGCGGGCTGGGCCTTCGACCCTAGCCCCGAGGCCGAGGACGGCGTGACTTGCTTTTACTGCGGCCTGAGTCTGGATGGCTGGGAGCCGAAAGACGATCCCAGTGTGGAACACAAGCGACGCAGTCCGGACTGCGCCTTCTTTGATCTGTGTGAGCAGTTTCACGATGCTCACGACGTTGTCGTTATGGGCGGTAAGAAAGGAAAAGGTAGAAGCCGGGCGAGCACGGCTAGTAAGGCTAGCAGGCTCAGCACGCAAAGTGCCGTGTCTGTTGCCGTGTCTGAAGCGCCAAGTGCTACGGAGCAGGGCGAGAGTGATGTTGCGGCGGATGCTAGCATCATGTCCAACGCGACTACCGCTTCGCAATCTACAGTCAAAGGCGGCAAGCGAAAGGCTGGAGGGTCTGCGAAGCACGCAAAGGGCAGGAAGCGGGCCAATACCGCCGAGGAAGCGGCACCAAGTAAAATCGAAGCGCAGCACGCTGAGTCTGACCCCGTTGCGCCACGCAAGAGCGAGCTGCCTGGAGCATTCCCGGACTCCAGCGTGCTTGAACTTCCCGAGGAGCCTCCGCCAGCACCACCGACCCGCGCGACAAGGAAGGGTACCCGGCAGGCCAGTTCTGCCGTGCATGCAAGCAGCCAGCCGGATGCAGCACCGAAGAAGTCGACCCGCGGGCGCAAAGCCAAGGCGGAGCCAGAACCGGAACCAGAACCGGAGTACGAAGAGCGCTTGAGCGATGTATCAGCGCAGCTACAGGCCGAGCTGGAGCAGAGCATGGACTACCACATCGCCCCCGACAACGAGTCAACGCCGCATCAAATGCCTGCCGCGCCACCCAAACGCGGCGTCAAGCGCGTGTCAGATGGCACGAAGAAAGATCATGGATCAAGCGTGGTGATGAGCATGGACTTCCCGGAGCCTCCGCAGCAGCCGGCGGCGAAGCCAGCGAGAAGCAGGAAGCCTAGCAAGCAGTCTGTCGCTTTTCAGGAGGTTCCGAACGTCGAGCCGGAGGAGGAGGAGAGCGGCAATTGGGAAGTCTTCTCTCCAGAAGCTGAGCCAGCGCGTGAAGTCACGCCCGAGCCTGAACAGCCAGCCAAGACAGCCAAGGCCACGAAGAAAGCGCCCGTGAAGAAGGGCAAAGGCAAAGGCAAGAAGGCTTCGTCTGCGCGGTCATCGAAGGCGACCGTCACCGACGTCATTGATGTGTATGCGCACGGCTTCGAGCCTGAACTGGAGGATCTGGCGAGGGACGAGGCCGAGATCGAGGCTGAGCTTGTTAGGATGAGAGCTGAGCACGAAGAGGCAGAGCTCGTAGCGCGGGAACAGGAGAGGGACGGGGAATTTGAGGCCTCGCCTGTGCCGCAGGTGCTCGATCGGCACGATGGGGGCCCACTGGAGCGGGACAATGAGGCGCAAGGCGGCCATGATGCTGATCGGGCGCCATTCGACGCTGCGGCTGATCACGAGACCGCCATGCATAACGCGCCATCACCACCGGGCAAGCAAACCGCGACACCCTCGCCAAATGGCAGCGACAAGGAGAACCAAGCCTCCTCCCTGGCGCGACCCATGACTGCGCTGAAAGCGCCAGCGCCCATCCTCAGCCCAATGAAGACCACGCGCATCCCTCTCGCCCCCAGCACGCCCAACCGCCGACTCGCCTCCCCCTCCAAGACTCTCTTATCACCTACCAAGCAGCCACTGCACCTCACCACCACGATCCCCTGGCAGCCCGTTGATCTCGACACCATCTTCCTCGCCTCTCCACAGCCTACTCCGGGCACGCTGGCGACGAGACTGGTGGAGGTCAGCGGTGGGCTGACGAGCCCGGAGAAGAAGATGAGTGTCGAGGAGTGGGTCCGCTGGCGCGCGGAGGTGGGGGAGAGGGAATTGAGGCGGCGGGGGGAGGAGATGGTCAGTCTGTTTGAGAGGGAGGGGGGCAGGGGCGTGGAGAGTTTGGGGGGCATCATTACGTTGGCCTAGTTGTTGCTGCTGGGGTCGGGAAGACTGGTTGATTTTGGCCATGGTTTGCAATAGGGTCCAGCTCAAATGTGAGCACTTGGATAGGCGGACCTGACGCATCTCTGAGAGTCTGCGAAGTTCTGTGCATGCATCGGACTGGTGAACCTATGTGCGACTCTCCGCCACGACACAAGCGAAGCCGCGGATATGGCTCATCGGCGACACCTCAGAGGAAGGCACGGATCGAAGGCCAATGCGGCCGGACATGCCTGGCAGTTGTGTTGCTTCGGATTGGGAGGCAGATGCCACCGGCGGACTTGATGCTGTGCCGCTTGCATAAGTTCCGGCAGTGTTGGTGATCCTGGTGGCAATCCTCCTTTGAGAGCGTGTTGGCCTCGTGACCTGCCTGCTCATTCTCATCACCACTCCATCGCATAATCCAGCCGTCTCGCTGACCAGGTACAGTACATGTACGGGGTGGGCAAGTGGGGTCTGACGAGAGCTCGTACGGACGTCGTAAAAGCGCCGGACCTCGGTGTGTCCGAGTCTCGCTACGTCCACGGTCCTCCGATCGAAATACGCCGTGGCGGGTGACTACATGTAGAAAGACCTCCGACCTGCGCCTTGGGCAACGACGTGGCGTGGGTGAGACGAGCTCAAGATCACCACTCGTAGCTCTTACCACCCTCCCTCATCGATATCCTAAGTCAACCTGCAGGACATCGCAACATACGACGCATGCAATCTCCAGCGGCGATGGACCTCGGCGGGCTTCCGCATCTGGCGAAGGCTGCCATCCTGCTGGCCTTCGTCTTCGTGGTATACTCAGCCTACCATCACCTTACGATCGGCCGTAAACGACGAGCACTGCAGCGGGAGAAGGGCACGCTGCCGGTGCCATGGCTGAAGACCATCCGCGATCCCATCCTGGCTGTGGACTTTTTCATCGAGGTAAGCCAAAGAATCATACACGGTGCATGAGACGGTGGAGGCTGACGACTCGACGAAGAACATCAAGGCGCTCAAAGAGCATCGCCTGCTTGCGCTCGGCCAAGCGAGACTCAACAACCAGGGCGTCCGGACTCTGAAGATCAATCTACTCGGCAACAAGGTCACTCTCACGTGCGTATATCGTGGAATGCCCGTCCATATCTCCCAAGGATCCTGCTGACCCTCGCACTTGTGTTTGGTAGCACAGAACCAGAGAACCTCAAGGTCATCCAAGCGGTCGACTTCAAGAAGTGGAGCTTGGGAAAGCGACGAGAGACGGCGTTCCGGCCCCTGCTCGGTGTGGGCATATTCACCTCAAATGGCCACGACTGGCAGCATTCCCGAGAAATGCTGCGTCCCAACTTTGCTCGTTCGCAGGTCGGCGATCTGGCTACGTTCGAGAAGCATGTCTCCCACCTCATCGGAGCAGTACCTGCCAACAACGCGACCGTCGATCTGAGCGAATTGTTCTTCAGACTCACCATGGACTCGGCGACGGAGTTCCTCTTCGGCGAGTCGACCGAGTCGCTCACCAAGGGCAGCGGCGATGGCTTCGCAGAGGCCTTCAACCGGTCGCAGGATTACATCGCCAATGCCGGTCGCTGGGGCAAGTGGGCAGCACTCTTCCCGGCCAACAAGCACTGGGCTCACGACAAGAAGTTTGTCCATGGGTTCGTGGACTACTATGTCCACAAGGGCTTGTCGAAGCGCAACGAGCTCCTTCAGGAGAAGTCCAACGCCGACAAGGGTGGGCGATATGTGTTCCTCGACGAGCTCGTCAGACAGACCACCGACCCACTTCGCATTCGCAGCGAGCTGCTCAACATCTTACTGGCCGGCCGTGATACGACTGCGTCACTGCTGACCAATGTTTGGTTCCTACTCTCGAAGCGTCCCGACGTTTGGACCAAATTACAAGCCGAGGTCGTAGCGCTGGACGGAGAGCAGCCCACATTCGAGTCGCTCAAGGACATGAAGTACTTGAAAGCTGTCCTCAACGAATCGCTCCGTCTCTATCCGGTGGTACCAGCAAACAGCCGGCAAGCGGTCGAGGACACGACTCTTCCGCTCGGAGGAGGACCAGACGGCTCAGCGCCAATGTTCATTCCCAAATGGCACGTGGTGTCCTGGAGTGTCTACGCAATGCACCGTCGCCAGGATTATTACGGCGCAGACGCCGAGGACTTCCGACCTGAAAGGTGGCTTGACGATGCGGTGACAGGCAAAAAGGGTCTGCGGCCAGGATGGGAGTACCTGCCATTCAATGGCGGACCCAGAATCTGTTTGGTATGACGATGTTTCGAGGCCGTTTCTGTGCTGTCTCATGCTAATGCCGCGCAGGGCCAGCAATTTGCGCTCACCGAGGCAAGCTACACCACAGTCCGGCTGTGCCAGGCTTTCGAGCAGATCGAGAGCCGGGATCCGGGTCCGTGGAGGGAGGCTTTGACTCTCACCTGCGTCAACATGAACGGCGCCAAGCTGGCTTTGACGCCGCGCAATGTCTGAATGTGCCTGCATTCCACTTCTGAGCAAATGAGGGCGCGCGGCGTTGGAGTGCTTGGAGACGACATGGTCACCCGGACAATGGTTGCAGAATCGCGCGCATCGAAGGAAGCATTGAGATTCGGCTGTTGCGAATGCTTCGCCGCTCTATGAACTGTGTGCCTAACACATGTCTGTGCTCAAGCACACCTAATCCAATCAACGCCACCCAACGATCAAGACGTCATCTCGTTGATGGTAAAGCCGCCGTCAATCACCAGGTTGTGGCCGTGCACCAAGCTCATCCTGGGCGTACTCAGCAGCACCACCACATCGCCGATCTCGTCGAACGACGCTTCGCGACCTTGCCGATCCTCAAATGTCTTCCACGCTGCGTCTGGTCCAGGACCCGACAGCATACTGCTCCCCGTCTGCTTCGTGAACTCTTCCTCAAGTAGCTTCGTGCGTAGAAAGCCAGGGCTCACACAGTTAATGCGCACGTCCTTTGATCGAGCCTCGAGTGCCCCTGCTTTGGTCATCCCCACCACGGCGTGCTTTGCCGCGGTATAGCCCGAGGACCCGGCGCCGGAGAGGATGGAGTTCACCGACGCGGCATTGACGATTGAGCCACGCTGCGGGACGCGACCGCCCTCGATGCCATCGATCGAATCTTGCTTGATCATCTGGCGCAGTTCGTGCTTCATGCTGAGCCAGACACCTACGGCATTGACCTCCAACACCTTCTTCCACAGATTCGTGTCTGTATCGACGATCGCCGTCAACGGGCCCGCGATGCCAGCGAAGTTGGCCGCATAGTCAATCCTCCCGAACACCTTGACGGCCTCGGCCACTGCACGCTCGACTTGCGACTCGTTGGTGACATCTGCGTGGATCGTAATGCACTTAGCGCCGTACTTCTCGACCGCCTCTTTGCCCTCCTTGAACGTGGCCTCGTCTTGGATGTCGACGAGAGCGACACCCTTGGATCCTTCCTTGGCGAAGGAGACTGCGATGGCATTGCCAAGCCCGCGAGCACCACCCGTGATGAAGGCTATCCCGGGGGCCACAGGGCCGTTCCGGAGATGAGACATGGTGGTCGGGGGCTCAAGATCTCTCCGCCGTGACTTGTTCTGGCTGATTGATTCGCGGGAATGTCACTACGACTTCTTCTGCAGATCAGTCGTGCTCAATCAATGTTGCTCCGAAACGGAGGTACAGACGGGCCTCGGATGCAGGCTTCAGGAAGAGCAGAAGCAATGATCCGGTAGCAGTTGAACATCCGAGCACGACTCGGGTGTATACACGCAGCCGTCGTCTCTCACTCGAGGCGTTGCTGGGCCTGTCCTGCGGCTTCTTCCCCTCTCGCGCTCTTGACTCCAGCACGACCTCGGCATCACAGCCGGTCTGCACCCTGAGCTGGAACAACACGAGCCTCGCCGGCAGTGTAGATTGGGCCAGATGCACATCCCGTTATGGGCTGGCCATGATCTTGCATGCAAAGGGTGACTGGTGACACCGAGAGCGTCGTCGTCGCGGATTGGCGAGGTGATTGCGGCGGCGTCGCCGCTTTGGGAACGACTCCGTCGATCCCCGTCACATGCCACACGTGCATGGGTAGTCGGCTTCAAGAAGCGCGAGTGCACGTAGATCGCTCTCCGACTGTGGTCGCCCAGTGGCATCTTGGCAGCGCTTTGTCGTCAACGCCGCCTCGGAGCATGCGCGTCGGCCGACGATAACATCTCCGCAATGCCATCGACCTCGCCCGGCCTGACGCCGGCCACGAAAGCGACCTCGACCATCCTGCTCCAGATGCTGCCTGGGGCCCCGACAGCGTCCCTCCAAAGCGTCTCGACCTTCGTCTTCCGGTACAAGCGCTACGTCGCATACATCTCGGGCACGCGGCTGAACGTCTGCGCCTCCCCCACGAACCTCGTCCAGGCGCTCACCTTCGCAGGCGCGCTCGTTGCAGTCGTCGCTGAGGCGCAGACGGGGAAGATCGCAGTCGCGAGTCGCGGGGAAGTGTACGTGCTTGCACCTGTGGCGGAGGGATGGGCGAGAGTGTCATGGGAGAAGGCCTTGTGCCTGCGCACGGGAGACGAGGCAGACGAAGTGCAATGCTTGGACTGGGGCAGTGAAGGCGAGCTGTTGGTCGGCGGAAGCAGGCAGCTCAGCCTGTTCTCAACACAGCCCTCTTCGCGTACAAGCTCGCCAGCAGTGAGCCCTGTCGACGGCGAAGCAGCCCAAGGTCGCCAAGCCTTGTGGTCCAAGCCGGTGGCTTCACCATTGCAGCACGCCGCTTTCTGTCCCTCGGCTAATCTCATTGCGAGCTGCAGCAGGTATGATCGACTGGTCAAGATCTGGCGCAGGCTGTCCTTCGAAGAGGGCTTGTTTGACTACACGTACCTGCCGCATCCGGGTGCAGTGACCCATGTCGAATGGCGGCCCTTGATAGAGCATACCGACGATCGCAGAGGAAGTGGCATCAGTAGCAGGCATGAAGAGGACCCGGAGCTGCTGTACACGATTGCCAATGATGGTGTACTACGTATATGGCGTACCTGCGGCATGCATGATCCGGATATCGTCGTCCTGCATGTGACCATTGACCTCGTATCTGCAATCCCGCAGTCTCCTGCGCCTACTGCAAGCAATACCTTACACGCCCTAACCCCGGTCCGCCATGCTTTCACCCTTCCTGCTGATCGTTTTCAAGCTGCTGTCGCATCGGCTGTGGCGCGATCGGTCAACGACAAACCTAGCCATGCGCTGGAACACATCAAGGAGACGGCCTCGAAATCAACGGATGTCATCGTCGCTCTCGACGGGAAGCGCCGTATGTCTGCTTGGGGCCTGCGAACTATTGGACACAAGCGGAGGCCGGCCGCAGTCGAACCACAGCAGCCGTTCCACATCGCGCATGCCGAAGACTTACTGCTGGAGTTACTAGCGGGCACGAACGCCCGTACGCACGCTTGGTTTGTCGAAGATACTGTCCACCTTCTGGTCCAGAGCTTCGATGGCCATATTGCTTGGTGGCAAGGGAGCTTGACGACGTTCCTCTCCCCGTCTGCGCCAGGACCACAGCGGTTGGCAAACATTACAGATTGGTCTGGCCATACACAGGACCTTGCTGGCATAACAGCGACCAAGACTGGCGAGAGCCTGATCTCGTGGACGGCTCCTGGTCAGATCATTCAGTGGTCACAGACTGCGGCAGATCGACTTGAACAGGCTGTATATTTCCAGACCGATTCTCCTGTGTTGGACACTGCAGTCCTTGAGCCTAGCTCGCTCGTTGCGACTCTACACACCGACGACATCGTAGTCTGGGACGGGAAAAGCATTCCAATTGCTCGCGCACCGCATGGAGCCGATGCTAGCCAGCACCTTCGCTTGCTGGCGTCCGAGCTGGGCGAAGAGGTACTGGTCTACGACATGAGAGGCAACGTTACTCTAGCGACTGTCACGTTTCACGAGAGCAGCCGCGGATCCGAACGCACCTGCACGATCAGTGTCGGGAAGTGGCTGGCTTCGCACGGCGCCAAGATTGCCACGCACGTCAGATGCGTTGAGACAGCGCAAGGGAAGGCTTTGTCCCTCGTCGTGGACCGCGGAGGTTTGCTTTCCCGTGTCAGCATACCCTCTGCACGCAAAGCATTCAAGACGCTTCCCGTTGAGATTGCGACTGGCGTACGAGACCCCAGCGCGCTAGAAGCAAACGAGGCCTATGCAGCGGTGGTGTCGTCGACCGGCAAGGAATTGTCTCTCGTTGATCTCACTGGTGGCTATGTCGAGTATGAGCAGACTTTCCAAGGGTGCGTCAGATGCCTGAGCTTCCAGACGACGTCCACCGGTCACTCGATCTTGGCTGTCGCTTTCGACACGGATGTCGAAGTGCTGGTGCAGGGGTGCTCCGACCTTGGCCAGGCAAGAAGCACCTGGACTACTGTGTACCGGGCTTCGGTTGCGGGAACAGGCTTGCGTGTGAAAACACTCAGTTGGCTACAGGGTGCGCGTCTGGCGATAGGAGCGGGTACCGCCATCATGCTATGCGGCCAGACCACTTCGACTCGGGAGCTCCGGACCGACATACGGGAACGATTTGGTCTCGGTGGTTCAGACACGAGCGTTGACGTCCACGCTCTTACCGAGCTGCTCAATGAGCCTCTTCCTCTCTACCATCCGTCTGCGCTCTCGCAGGTTGTGCGATCCAGCGACCTGGCGGACGCGACACACCTCCTCGTACGGCTTCACGAGAGACTGAAGTTCTGGAGTGAAGGCGACGATCTCCATCATCTTCTTTCCACGCCACAGGGTGAGAGCACTTCAGTCGCGGATCGCGACGACCTTGACAGCGAGCTCGTTGGGGCACTCATGGAGCAGCTCGAGGAAAAGGAGTTGCCTGCCATCTCCAAGGCTGAGCAGGAAACGTTGAAGCTCGTTGTGCAGGCCATCGCATTTGTGTGCGAGCATGTGAACGGGCTGGACGTATTTGCGTTGCGCTATCTGTTCGAGTGGAAGTTACAGCTGCTGCACTTGGCCCAGGCGAGCCGTGCAACGAATCCCACGGAACCCAACGGCATACGCAACGAGTCGGACTTCATGGTGCCCGACATGCGCTGGCGCGAAATCGCATCCGCCAGCCATAGTGCCACCCAGCAGCCACTCCTTGATATTCTCACCTTGAATTATGATAATAAGCTTACCTGGCGCATTGCGCGAGCACTGGGTATCACCGCTTGGCTGTCGGACAAGGAGGCCCTCGCCCAGGTCTTCGAGTCTCTGGCACAGTCTGCATACCGCCAGACCTCCCCTCCCGATCCAGCAAGTGCCTCACTCTACTTCCTCGCCCTGCACAAGAAGCAGACGCTACTCGGACTATGGCGGATCGCCACCTGGCACAAGGAGCAAAGGGTGACAACAAACTTCCTCAAGCGGGACTTCTCCCAGCCCGAATGCAGGACGGCGGCGAAGAAGAATGCCTACGCTTTAATGGGCAAGCGGAGATTCGAGTACGCGGCGGCGTTCTTCCTCCTGGCCAATGATGCGGCGAGCGCAATCAGTATGCTTGCCGGACAGTGTGACGATGCCATGCTGGCCATCGCGGTCGCGAGGTTGCAAGGAGGGAGTGGGTCGCCTGTTTTGCGGAGGCTGCTTGAAGAACGACTCATGCCACTGGCGGAGAAAGATGGAGATCGGTGGATGATGAGCTGGTGCCACACGGCTTTGGGCGAGAAGCAAGAGGCAGCCGAGGCCCTGGTCCGGCCGTGCGGCGGTGTGAGGACCTGGCAGCAGGACGATCCCACCACCATTGCGCTCTACCAGCAGATCCGCAAGCAGCCTTCCAAGCACGAGTACTCGGCCATCCTGCGCGCTGCGAGGATTCTGCGTCGCATGGGCTTGTGGCAGCTCGCGGTCGATCTGGCGAGCGCGTGGGCCTTCACGCCCGCTAGTGATGCCGCAGCCTCGAAGCTGAAAGTCGATGCTGCGATCGATCAACCCGACCATGAGCTTCCATCGATGCTCGGTTCCGCTGTAGAGCCGGGAGAACCACTTGCGCTACCCGAGCCGTTACAAGTGGAGGATGAGAAGGCCGCGAGGGAGCGCAAGGCTGCGGAGCTCATGGCGAGGCTGAAGGCGAACAAGAGTCGGCCGAAAGTGAGCCAGAAAGCTCAGCCGACTCAATTCAAAGAACCGGATGCGAACAGTTTGCTTGATAGCTTTGGGTTGTGACAGTGCAAACTGCTGCGGCATTCAGCCAGGCGTCGGTGCCTGTTCTTACTGGCTCTTCCTCTAGCAATTTAGCGCAGAGTCGTACGATGCACGTAGTGCTGTTGCAGGTCTCCGTTGTGTCGCGACATTATGAGCTCCGAGTCCATGTAAGGTACTGGTGTCATGGCCACCTCGGCCATGTTGTGCAGATGTCTAGTAGACACAGCAACTAGACACACCCAATTTCACGCAGCGTCCCCGAGAGCCGACATCCATGTGCTCTTGTAAGCAGAGCTTGCGTTACGCTCATGACTGAGCCGCAGAGCGTGTCGAGGTGGTCAAGTGCTAAGCTTCGTCACGCAAGGTCGGCAAAGAACGACCCTGGCCAATCGAGCCCCGTTTGCTCGGACACCTGATTACCAAATGGGGACGTCCGTTGTCCGAACTTTGCAACCTCGTCCGGCCATCACCCGTTCAATGACTGATTATCTGGACTGTGCGGACGCGGATGCCGCTCCACGCATGGCTTCATCATCAGCTACAGCGGCATGTCTCCAATCATGCAGCCTTTCCGTGCGTTGATAGTTCATATAAGAGTAAGGTGGAATGTCCGTCGAAGGACCGTTGATTCCATCCAGCAACTTGTGCAGTCACCATCCGACCATGTCTAAGCCCATCGCGTTCATCATCGGCGCCGGCAAGAACATCGGCGCCAGCACCGCGACTGCTTTCCTCAACAAGGGCTACCGAGTGGCGTTGGTCGCTCGCACGGTCAAGCCGGAAGAGAGCAAGGACGACACGCTGCAACTGGTCTGCGACCTGACGAAGCCCGAGACCGTCAGCTCTGTCTTTGCCTCCCTTCGACAATCCTGGGGCGAACCCAGCGTGGTGGTCTACAACGCGGCCGCCGCCCATTTCCCGCCCAAGGACGACCCGTTCAGCATCAAGCTCGAGGACTTCACGTCCGACGTGGCCGTCAACATGACCAGCACCTATGTGGCGCTGCAAGAAGCCATCGTCAGCTTCAGGGGCTTGCCAGCTACCGAAGCGAGAGCCTTCCTGTACACGGGCAACGTCCTCAATCAAACGCCCATGCTCAACCTCGTGACATGCGGAGTGGGGAAGACTGCCACGGCTCAAATGATCGAGACCGCGACCATGGCCTTCGGCGAGTCGGGCATGAAGTAGGCTCTTCCTGATCAATGCTATGCTCCCGAGCTTACTTGGCGCAGGTTCCACTACGTAGACGAGCGAACAGCCGAGGGCAAACCGAAAATCAACCCGTGCGTAGCGCCCACAGTCCTACCGCTGAGCCCTGTGAGACATTTGCTAACGGACTGCACTTGTCTGGGTTAGATATGTCGACGGTCCCGCACATGCAGATTTCTTTGTGGAGCTGGCAGAGGGGAAGAGCAAGGTACCATGGCTCGCGACCTTCGTGAAAGGGCAGGGATACACATCGTTCCCGAAACTCTGAGAGGGTGCTGCCCTGGTATCGATCTGATGCTGTGATGGAGTGCACTTGATGCAGGGAACTTGGTCTCGACGACGGCTCGTCGGGCAGTCTAAGAAATGATCAGCATGGTCAAGGATCAACGGCGGAACAGTAGAGCAGCGTGGCCGTCAACCAAGCTATCTGGCGGCTGATATTCCGCTGTATCTTGTGGGTCCAGCACAGGACTAATGTGTCTCCATGCTTCACTCTGCCCAAAGGTGACGTTCTCTGCCCTGTGTCATGGCTCACTTTGGCATATGTGGCCAGCCCAGATTTGAGGATACGCGTACACCTAATGGTACAGCGTCAGTATGGGTTGCCTGCGGGACTACAAGTAGGGTATCGCTGCTTTGCTCTCCTCCTTGAGGCGTATCTCGTCCCTCAAGCCATTGCATAGCACCCACCAGCACATGGCTATCAAATCCGGGGACGCACAGGGGATACCTTTTGCGCCATTTCGGAGCTGCTCGTACCGACATGAGCGGTCAGAGACCTCTCACATGGCGGCCGGCTTCGCCAGCCCTGATGCACGCCGGGCGACGTGCAAAGCGGAGTCATCGTGATACGACAGCCGTTGAGATCAGCGCGCTTAGAATCGCAACGGTCATCTTTAGCAGGGTCTTTGCGTCTACCTATCCCTCGCCCTGCGTTCCTTCGCAAGCCTTCTCGTGCATGATGGTCGTGAGCCTGCATCCGCCAGATCCTGACGAATCCCCGTCGGGCCACCGGTGCGACATCACGCCCAGCACTGCAGTGATATCCCAGAGCCGGCGCTGATGGCCGCTGTGTCACTCACCCAGTCACGGATGGCGAACGGTCGTCGCGATCGACCTGAACTATCTTGTGGTCGTCCATTCACGCGTCGCCGCGCCGTGTCTTGGCGTCAACAAGCGGGCCGAGAGGCGCCGAGGGACGGGGAGAGCGATCGATAGGCTGCGGAAGGTGGCCGGCATCACAGGTTCCGCGCTGTCACAGCAGGGGTGCCTCCTCGCCGCTCCCGCGTGCTCTCCGCGTGTCGCTGGCGCGATGTGAGTGGAGGTCCGCGCGACAACGCTCCCCGCGGCCAAAAGTGAGCTCCGCCGAATTGGACGAGCAGCGGTTACACGGCCGCCCAACGCAGGCCGGACGCCGTCGCTACCAGCCCGCCCCCGGGCGCCACAGGCGGTGTCCTGTACGACGATGCTACTAATTCAGGACGCACACATGCTCTGCGTCCTCGAGGTGTGACCTTGCACCAACATGGTCCCGGTATTGGCGTCGGCGAATCGTACGCATCTGGCAGGCCTGCAGTCGGGGCGCAGATGATGTGTGACAGCCTACACACCCCCACAGGGTGGTGCTGTGAGTAGCTTACCTCTTGACCCCCCATCCTCTCTCTCCCACGCTGTGCCCTCGCGAGTCCCCGCGGGAATATCGTACCGGTGCTGCTGTAATTGCTAGGACAGCGCGGCCATGGCAGATTGCACAGTCTAGGAATCCGTTGAGCACCACCGAGCCGGGGCCTGGATACACGCCATGGGCACCCGGAGCTATGCAGATGTTGCGCCGACAGCAGCGACCATTGCACTGAACGCGTACATCTTTGGCTACGGCGGCCATTCCTTGGTCACGCCTCACACGACGCTCAAGCAGCTTTGGTGGACGGATGAGCGCATCGAGCGCAAGGTCACTCGCGCGTTCGTTGTCTCTAAGCTCAGAGGCGAAGAACGGCAGTTTCTCGACAAGCCGCTGGCTTTTGGGGAAGGGCTGACCGATGACACCTACATGGAATGGATACTCGACCGGGCGAAGCGACTCTTTCTGATCCTCACCGAGATTGGGGTACCGGACCAGATCTTCGGCTGTATAGACGATTCATGGGACGACGACGATCTACCCATCTCGCTGGACAGCATACGTAATCTGGAGCTAGCATATGAGAATGACGAGACGTTGAATCGGCGGTTCTACGACACGCAGTTCGTGTACCTCCTGAGAGAATTGAAGGCTGGAGCGCACGTAGATTACGGTCCCAAGGAGCACATCCCGATGGAGTACGTCAATACGCTGCCGCCGGCAGTGAGTCTGCAGACCTGGGATCGGGTCCACTTCCCCAGCAGACCCGACGAGGTCTACATGCGGCGCAAGTACGCCTTGACGGACCGAGACGCCGGACTTGCTTACCATGACGGCTTCCTGCGTGACGTGCAAAGAGCGCGTGCACTGCGACATGAACACATTGCCGGTCTGTGGGGCTCCTACATTTCGGAAGACGCTGGTTACATCCTCTCTGACTTCGTGGGCGAACATACGCTGGGAACTTACATCGATCACCGGACTCCCGCGCAGTTTCTGCGTGTGCCGCCGGCACGGCGGCCAGCTCTGCTTCTGGAATGGATGCATTGCCTCACCGACGCTTTGGCATCACTTCATCACCGTGGTGTCCCCCACGCTGCCATCCGGCCTTCCAACATCTTGGTCGATTGCAACAATCGTGTCGCATTCGCCGACGTGGGTAGCCTCCGGTCTTTCCAGCGAGGCAAGAAACCCTACAAGACCGAGACTTATGACTATGCCGCCCCCGAGTCGCAGGTATGCAAAGCACCGTTCGTGCTTGCCGCAAGCCCTCCGACCAGTAGCCTCTCTGCATTTGGCAAGCTCCGCAAGATGAGCTCAAGCACAAGCAGCTCGTCGAATTCATCGTCAACAAGCAGCAGTACTCGCAGCAACAGCGTATGCTTGACCATGCCATCAAGCCCGATCACGCCCCCGTCGTCGGGTCGCCGTTCCAACAGCATGACGAACATCCTTCCCGCAATGTCACCCAGCGCCTTCTCTCGATCGTCATCGAGCAGCTTCCGCAACTTCAGCCGCCATATACAGTCTCGCAACGAGCTCTGCGCATCGCCCACCTTCCCCATGTCACCTATGACTTTGACGCCGGTCACCATTCTGCCACGACCGATTCTGGACCCACGCATACTATTGGATCTCCCCGACGCATCTCCGGGAATGTCAGACATCTTCTCGCTTGGATGCGTCCTTCTCGACATCCTCACTTTCATGCTGCGAGGTAAGACGACCGAGTTTATCAAGTTCCGAAGCACTCGACTCCAGTCCTCCGACAGCCGAATCAAGAGCCGCATCGACCAAAGTTTCCACTGTAACACAAAGAAGATTGATGCATGGATGGATGTGCTGCGGATGGACATTGAGAGGCTTGGAGCAGGAGCAGATCAGATATATCGGGGCGTGCCGGACTTATTGGAGCTCATCCAGAAAATGCTGTCACAAACAGCTACGCTCAGACCAACCGCTATGGAGGTACGGGATCGTGTGCGAGACATCCTGGTCGACCAGAGCGGCATGGAGAGTCTGTGTTGTGCAGGTCGCGAGTGGGCTGATTCGCCAATGCCGGAGCTCTCGATGCGAGACTCGTTCAGTATAGCGACCACGATCCTTGACCCGCCCAAGGACAAGTACAGCGAGAGTCCACGCGAGGGCAGTGTCTGCGGCGGTAGTGCGAGCGTGCTCAGCCGCACGGAGTCTGAACCTGTCTTACCTGCCAGGCGGACGAGCTCGGCGAGTGCCGCGACTGCGAAGCTGAGCACGTGGCGAAGGGCGTTCGCGCGTGGCAAATGAGCGAAACTACTGGCATATACTGGCATGTTTGCAGTGTCGAAGTCCTCAGCGGGTCTTCAACGTGTCACAGTGGATCGCATGGATCAGCCGATATGTTTGTGGAGGACGACTAAGGTTGTGCCAGTCGGATCAAATGGAAAGAACACCGGCTCCGAACCCGCTCTTACACAGACACATTGAGGCTCGACACGGGATCCAACGGCTGTACAATGCGATCAGTGGACAGCCTTGATGGGCTTCGAGGGCGGCAGTGGGATCAGGCTGATGAGACGGAGCCTTCCAGACTATCTGCGCACAGTCGACCGCGCCTTGAGAAACCGCCGAAGCGTATAAAGAGGATTCGGAGGACAAGACCAGCTTCTCCACAACAGACCCCTCTGGTTGACTGCTATGAAGCTCTTCCACCAGCCGCACTTTTTACTGGCGGACGCATCAACTACTGCTGGCAGACTCAATACTTGGACCTGCATATGCCTCCAGAAGGCGCAGCATTGTCCAGTTGCCACGTGCGGATGAGGGCCAATCGCCATCGATTTTCGTTGCACTTCGCCATCGTTGGGCATTTGCGGATGGAGTTCCTCTTGGGTGATCGATCAAGTGTTCGACGATCTGGATTCGCTAAGCGATCAATGCAGTATGCTACAGATGTGGATGGGCAGACTCACACGGCGTCGGGCTAGGCACATCCGTTCAGCAGCTGATCTCATGAGGTAGATCCTAATGGTTGTAACGAGACGATGGTGTGTCAAGGCCGCTCTTGGCGATCAGCCTCATCCCTTCCATCGTTGCAATTCACCCACGTGCCGCTCTACTGGTCGATATTCACAACAGCTGATGCGAGTGTGCTGAGAGGGGAGGCGTGGTAGTGATCTGTCTGCCGACGCATGCCGCCTTGCTCATTGATGGCCACTGATACGCTACTACGAGTCTTCTAGGCCCAAAGCCTGCCTGCGCGACGGTGCAGCTGGATCATAGTATGGCTCTTCGGCCAAGGAGGTCACCCTCGTCCCGTGTCTCGGCTCGTTCCCCTTATAGTCCCAGGATGCATTGTGGATCGTGATGCTGTGAACGTCAGCGAATTCTTCTACAGCTCGGTGCACTATTCTCCTACCGATTGTCCCAAAGCGCACTGGTCTTTGGCGTCCACTTGAAGCGAACTTGGATGTCGATGTTCTGGGACTGTGTCAATACGTAGCGAATGTGGTGGGTCCGAACGGGGCCAGGTTACCTTCTCGTACACATCGAAGAGATAGTTCAAGATCAGGTCGGATTCGGCTTGATCGAGACCAATGATCTTCTTCGTGAACGAACGGTTGACCCAAAGTGCTTTCCAGCCCGTCGCCGGATGCACACGAACCATTGAATGGACACGCTCGATGTGCTTCGGTCCAGCATTTGGATCGTTGCGGTCCAGGTAGGCGTGGGCCGATCTGTATATCGCCTTCCTGCCATCGATGATCTTGCGGAAGTCTGGCGACAGTTTCTCGTACGCAGAGTAGCCGCTCGCCCACAGGGTATCGCCACCGATAGTCGGTACGGCGTCGTTGTGTAGATGGGTGATACCTGCAGGCTGCCTCTCGTGTACCTGTGGCGCCATTAGGGAAGTCACACTGTCTCCTTTTCTCGCCTCCAAAATACCAAGTCGCTGTGCCAACGAGAGGCGCCCTGTTACATCGTGAGCACAAGATACCTGGAAAGCATGTGATCTTCTTGAAGCTCACCCCTGGGTTCCGAAAGTTGGCCACCTTTTCCGTCGCCTGGAGCGCAGGCCAGATGACCTGCGATGAATCGTGAGCTACAGCCGTGTTCCATCGACTCGCCGGCATCGTACCGTCACACCCTCGACCCCAGGGACCTGCGGCACCTGGGGATGAATCTCCACTTCACCATAGTACTCCCCAAGTTTCCTCTGCTCCTGCGGGCTGAGATCTTGCTCCCGGAAAAAGACAACGGATCTCTCGGCGATGAGAAGTGCGAGCTCATCACGTTGTTGATCCGTGAGGTCCTTCAGCTGCAGGCCCTCGATTTCGGTGCCAATGTGGCTCGTGAGGTTCGTCACTTTGCTGGCTGCACTGAGCAGCGAATGCTTCGACGGATCCACCTTGGCAGCACGTGCGCCGGCGTCGTCGTGGAACCACCGCTCGTTGCGGATCTTGAAGGCATCCTGGAGATAGAGAGGTGCTGCTGGGCGATACGGGTATCCATTGGTGAGGTCGATGCCAGCTTGTTCCAGTCTCGCCCGGGTCGTCTCAGGGAGGTCGAGGGTATCTTTCTCCTTCGGCACGACTACATCGGTGATCCTTGAATCAATCGCGACAGGTGCCATGGTGAGAGGAAAAGCTTATGGTGAGACCGAGTTTCAAGACCGGCATACGGAGCGAGATGGATAGAAGAAAGACCTTGCCAATGATTACCGATCAACTGGAGCTCTGCTCAGGGTAGCAGGCACGACATCGGAGCTCAAGGTGATACGTGCGAGGGTCTGAGTCTCGATGTAGAGTGATGTGGCTCGGTCGTGCTGCTGCGGCGTCCAAGCTGACACTGTTTGCGAGCTGATCTCGAGCTCGCCATTCCCGCCCATGAGCTCGCCATAGCATGCCTTCATGCTCATATTGCACGAGGTTGGAAGTCCTATTGCCCATTGGTCCATGTGCAGCAGACACATTGCCAAATAAGCCTCTGGTAGGGTACGCGATCGGCAAAATGCTGAGCAGATGGATTCTTGACGCTGGCACGACTATCAGCTCGGAATTAAGAGCTGGGTGCACTACTGTCGGCAGCAACATGTGTCCAATGGCTACCATTCATCGCCTGGATGGAAACAGATGTCCGCGAGCGTAAAGCTTAGTGATAAGGACGAAGATCAGCCCCTGCGACTGGGATGTATGCGGCTCCACCGAGTCGTAAATGGCGTGCTCCATGTAGAGTCAAGATGGCGTGATTGCTCGACCAGAAGCCTTTATGTTGTCTCCGGCTGACTCCCGAACCAGCAGCCGCCATTGCTTCCGAAGTCCATGTGATCATGCTGCGTGAGGCTTCAGCAGCGTTCCTATGGCTCTCGGGTTTCCGCCAGTCCTAGTCGCAGGACCAGCCAGACAACATACCCGTTCGCACGTGTCCTCGATACCCGTCGTTCTAGCCATGACAAGCACACATCGCAGCCTGAAATTCGTTGCGGTCATTGGAGCAGGCGTGAGTGGCGTAGCTGCGGCGGTGCATCTGAAGCGAGCAGGTCTTGATGTCACTGTGTACGAAAGAAGTTCGCAAGCGGGCGGGATACGGTACGTGGTCCACCAGACCATTGAAGTTGGGATGTCGACTGATCTGTACCAAGAAGGGTGTACAATGAGCGGGTTGCCAAGAGTGCGACCTATACCTCGGTCCTGCCATCTGTTGGCGACTCGCCAGAATTTGATGGCCAATCGGGTGCCGACAAAACACGGCAGGATAGTCCGATGAGAAGCATCGCAGAAGGAGCTGAAGCGTGGGACGAGGACCTTGGCCGTAGTTTTGCGCCTCCTGGGTATGCCCTCCCCGGAAGCGTCGGGGCTCCATGCTGCGCTGACTCTAGCCGATAGGCCTTGTGTGTATCTGGATCGATTCCATCGATGCTTGTCTTATCGCTGACATTCTTGCCCGTCGCCGCTAGGCTATGTGGCGTTGAAGAACAACGTTTCGACCATTGAGATGGAGATGTCATTCCAGTCCTGGAGGCCAGGCACAGACGAATTTGTGCCTCATCATGTCCTGGGCGACTACATCCAGGACGCAGCAGCCATGAATGGCGTGTTAGTTGACACGCAATTCAACACCCGCGTGACGAAGGTAGTCAAGCAGGATGCTCAATGGCGACTTGAGACTGCCAGACTATCTGATCCAGGGACGGCCAACACCCTTCACCACGATGCTAAGGTAGGTCCAGGACTGCATCGGTGACGGAGCGACGCTGACGTGACAGTAGAAGTTTGACGCTCTTGTTGTCGCTACGGGCCACTACCACGCGTGCAATGTTCCAGAGCTGCCAGGGCTGGGTGAGTGGATTAGCAGATTCCCAGCCCAGATCTGGCACTCGAAACTGTACCGCCGAGCGGACGCTTTCCAGGGTCAGAACGTGCTGCTCATCGGGGCCGGAGTCTCGTCGCTAGATATCGCCAAGGACATAGGAAGCGTGGCCGCAAACGTCTTCCAGTCTAGCCGCGGCGGGATGTACGACCTGCCTTCACATCTACTCCCAGACAATGCCGCTCGGATTGAGGGTATTCGCAGGTTCGAGCCGCTGTCCAGTGACACTTTGGACGAAGATGGCAGCATACCGGGAACTATCACGATGAGCTCCGGACGGACGCTGTGCAGGATCCACCAGATCATTCTCTGCACAGGCTACCACGTCTCGTTCCCCTTCATGCGGCAGTATCACACTGATGGGGTGCAGCCGGAAGAGGCCAACGAGGAGGTGCTAGTGACGAACGGCCAGGTGACGCACAATCTGCACAAAGACATTTGGTATATTCCTGACCCGAGCATTGCCTTCGTGGGAGTGCCTTATCACACGGTCAGTATTCCCAAAGCCGGCATGCGCCATCGGAGGTGCCAGCTGACACCCTGCGTCGCCCATAGGCAACCTTCTCCCTCTTCGAGCACCAGGCCATGGCGGTGGCTGCCGTGTTCAGCGGAGCGGTCGCGCTGCCATCAAAGGCCGCGATGCGTGGGGAGTATCAAGACCGTGTCCGACGGAAGGGCGCCGGCCGCACACTGCACTCGTTGAAAGGGGCCGGCCAGGAAGGCGGGTACGTAGCAGAGCTGGTGGCCATGGTGAATAAGGACTTGACCCCTTCTGATACCCGGCGGATGAGCGGGCATAGCGTGAGATGGCTGGAAGCTTACGCGAGACGGAGGGTGCGGCAGGAGGCTCTGTCCAGCAAGACGAGGGACGGATCGCTTGACGAGCGGGTGATGAAGCGAATAGCGCTTTGCTAGATTTGATGAGATGAGGGCTCGCCACGGATCGCGATATTCCGAGAGACTGGCCAGTACCTCCGTTCTCGCTCGCCGTACGCTCGAGCCTCAACGGCGGACCTGACTCCGAGGAAAAGTAAGGCATCGAGAGCGTCGAAAGTGGTCGCATCACGGTGAAGCGCAGAATGGCGGAGCATGCAGCAGCTCTGCCTCCCGACGACACGGTCTGTAGTGCTGACGGGGACGGGGATGCCGTGCCATGGAGAGCTCGACCGTGGGAGTGCAGTGAGGCCCGGCGTTGTGCGATCTTCGTGAGCACCTCCGCGGACTGCTCGACCGTGAGAGCATCGTCTGGTCCATGTCTTCGCGTCGAGGGCATGAGTACAGGCCGCCTCGCGCATCCGTGGTACCGGCATGAGCGAAGAGAAGCTGGCGGGTGCATCCGAGGTCGTCAGGAGGATGCATCTCATCGGGGATCGATCTGCACGGGCGCGAGGGGACGATGGGGTATATTTAGCTACTCTGCGAAGCTTCATGTCTCGGACCGTGAGGTAGATCGCCGCGGGACCTTGCGCTACCCGTATGCTATCGCCCCTTAAACTCCTCCAGAGCTAGCGGCACGCGGAAAGGTGACCGTGCAAGCCTTCGTCACTGGCGTGACTGGGACAGAACCTAACCCATACCAGCTCTAGATCTGGACGATCGCCGCCGCTGACGCCCCCCGCCCGTTCCTCATCAATGCACATGCGGCTGACAACGTCGAGCATGGATCACCAGGGGCCTAGCGCTGACTGTATGAAACAGCGCTCTCAGATCCCCTGCCTGATCGTTGACCCGATGACGCCCATGTTCTGCCGCTGGCCTTCCTAGCGACAGTGATACATATACCTGTAGACCAGCTACACTCGAATTCTACAACGACCTTCTACTTGTCTCCGCGTGTGTCTCAACTTCGCTCAGACAACGCCATCACCGCACATCCACCTTGCAGCAATGGACGCCTCGAGCTTATCCGCAATTAAGCGCCGCCCTACGCTCGAACAGACGCCTTCCAACCCCCATGTCAACGCGGACCTGGACCATGCCATCAGTGTAGAGCCCGGCTCTGCCGATCCCAAGCCAACACGAGGTAAGGGTTCGCGGCTGGAAAGTACAGCACACTGCGGGAGATACTGAGTCGAGTGCAGGCGAGCAAACCAAGCAACTCCCACCGCTGCTTCCCGGCGAGCGATCGTCGACCAGCCCGTCACCAGCAACTCCATCCGCGAACAAGCTTCCACCTCTCCAGACCTCCATTGCGCGGGAGAAACGTCCAGATCCGGCGCTCAGCAGCCCGCTGGACCCTCTCACATCGAGCAACCTGCATAGCGCACCCGCCGTGGTTGTGAAGAGCCAATGGCAAGCGAACGCGCTGAATGAAGCCACTGAAGACTCGCGGGCGATGGAGGGAAAGAATGAGGTCGAGAACGAGTTGCATAGCAAGGTCCCTGAGTCACCGGCGACCAGCGAGTCGCCAATTACGTCGAGAAGGAGTCTGCTGGATCTGATTGGGTTCGCGCGGTCATGATGGACACGGGGTTGGCCATGGTCGATCACGCACAGCCACCTACAGCAGGGAGACGCAAACTGATGGACATTGTTCCCAACTCCAACACTACGGCCTGGTTGCGGTGACGCTGAACGACGACAGTGTGAATGGTAGTGTGAGCCACATCATTAGCACCCACTACCCTCGGCGGTAGGGTTTCATGTGCGGTCACGGTGAACTCCAGGCTTCGATATGTGGCGCATATCCAGTCAGCCCTGCATGCGCTAGCGATTCTTCTCAGCACCGCTACGAGATGTTACTCGGACCTACGACTCATCATCGTGCGAACTGTCCGAGTTGGCTCCAGTACATTGAGAACGTTCGGCTGACGTACAACGCAAAAAGCAAGAGCTGGCGCAGCTACACTACCCGCCAGTGCATGATCTTACTTCTTCTGCGGTAGAAAGATGTTCAGCACCCTTCGTGGGATACGCTTAAACTCCACACCCTCCCAAACACCCACAATGTCGTCCCCATCGAGGATGAACACATTACCGCCGAGAACGTCCTTGCCCTTCCGCTGCATGCGCACGTAAGTCCGGAACGTGTTCTTCTTGCTCGCTTCTACGCTGAGCATAGGCAATAACTTCATGGCGCCCCACCCGTGCGAGATATACGCGTTCTGCTTGCTGTCCGCCTCACTTTCATTGCACACCCAGCCACTCAAGTGGCACGAACCATCCAGAAAGAACGGGCCGCAATAATCCTCGACTGGGTCGCACTGATAGTCGAGGACCGCGGTGGCCTCAAGGGCGCTATAGTCCATGATGACCTCCTGCATGTTCTGGTACTTGTGGTGATAGTCGACGAACGTCTTGAAACGCTCGTAGGCCTGTCCTCGCTGGATGGTGCGGAGGTTGCCGCTGCTCTCGATGCCGGCGCGGGCGATGAGATTACGGACTTGAGAGCTGATGAGGTGCGAGTGGGCGGACCACTCGCGCTGCCAGGCTGCTGGCGATTCGAAGCGCACAGTGCAGCCGGCAAAGTCTGCAAGTTTGGGATCATCGAGCTTGCGGATACGGCACTCGATCGATCCGCCATCAGTGCCAGAAGACGAGAGGTCGGCGACGGCTTCCATTTCGAACCACTCCCCCGCCGACGGCGCCGGCCACTTTGGTATGAAGGTCTTGTCGACATGCATGTCGCACACATTCACCCCGATCGTCTCGCTCTCGTCCGGGCGAAGCTTGCTCCAGATGTAGCGAGCGACAACTGCGGCCATATCTCCATAGAGACCCGAAGGGACCAGAGGGATATTGTTGATGATGTGGCCGGCGATTGCGGGATTGATGTCTGGATCCGCGAGATTGCAGCGGACAGTGACGCGGGCGGTGTCGGGCAAGGAGAAGGTCTCGTGGGAGATCTGTTGGCAGGAGCCGGAAAGACGAGTCGGTGTGGCGGACGGCATGGTGATTGCAAAGCGATAGTGAGGTCTGACTGCAACAAGTGTATGGGTGGAAGGGGTTGACAGTGTTCGTGCTGCTGGCGGAGCTGTGAGAGTGTGTACCGTACCTGAGAGGACTGGGTCCTATAGCTATATGTACCTATACTGTCCAAGCGGCTGTATCTACGAGACGGGCAATAATGAGGTGTCCAACGTTGCAGTCAGCCATGCGCCTCCGGTATTGCATCGCCTCTCACGGTATCGGCGAGGAATCGGTCGATGTTCCCCTCGCATCGAAGTCGATTCACAGCGCCCGACATGCGGAAGCTTCCGTTCTCCGGCGCCGACGTTGCATCGGAGCAGACATGCAAGGGCAACCGCACCCAAGCTGAAGTCGTCCATCGTCGAACCACCACGGAGTGGCCGGCTCGTGCGCCTGTCGTTGACTCAGGTATGGTCGGAAGATGAGCTGTGGGCCTGGACAAGACTCATACTCACGCTGTGAGAGAAGCGATGGAGACGTTGGCCGTGCGGCCACATTGCCACGCCTTACGCTGCGCAGGTTGACGGCCGCGTTGACGTAGACCAGTCTTCCTGCCTTGCCACATCAGCAGCTAGGAGGGCCATCATGGCTACCATCTACCCAATCCGGTGAGCCTGCGAGACCTGCGATACAGCTCGCTGACGGATGACAAGACTGGCAACATGAACCTCCCAGCCCCGGACCTGCTCACTGCAATCCTTGTTGGCGGACGCTTGCGCATGGGCGCCGCAGATGCAGTCAGACAATCACGTGGAGAACACGATGAAGCTGTCTCCGGTATCGCCAAATCCAATGTGACCGAGCAGGTGAGACTTGAGCTTTGGCGCAGCGCAAGGCCATACACAAACCGCGCTGTATGGCGACATATTCTCTGCATTCGTGAGACTACACGTACCGTTCAATGGACCTTGCAACAAGGAGCACATCAGCACCGGGCCAAGCAGGAGCCGGGGAGACACTGACATTCCGGGAGGGGAGGGTCTCGAGACGTGAAGAGGTCGTTCTTTTGATGGCAATCTCTGGGGGTTTCCCAAGCAAAGGTAAGTGCAATGGCGAACATGCCCGCATACGCTGCTTCTTCTATACGAGCGTACCTGCCACCAGCAATCTGCACAGAGGAAGGAAGCATCTGCATCTACCCGTGGCCTTGCTCTTCCCGTCTCTCGATCAAAATGTTGTCTCTATACATCCTCCTCAAGTCCCCCCATTCCGCACGATCTGCGCCGAACAAGAACACTTCGCGGCCTAACAATGCTTCGCTGTCCGCCGTCCCGTGTCGAGCTCACGTCGTCGGATGTCAACGACTTCGAGAGGAGATTCATCGCCCGTCAAACAGCTCGTCAGTTGCATGGTCCACAGGGCACACTTCGTTTGAGTCCAGGCCCTAGCCGGTGCACAAGTCTCACGCTCATGCCCGAGGACCACCAAGACGCACGGAACGAAGCAGTTCCCTCGTTCTCGCACGTCACCGTTTGCAGCACGGACGATGCAAGCCTCGATGCGTGCCTGGCTACCATCACACAAGGCTCGTCAGGGTTTTGGACCGCGACCACGCCGTCCGTCTTTACCAGCCAACCATCCGACCAGTCTGATCTGTGCGTGGAGGCAGCGGCAGCGCTCTCAAATACTCTCCAGCATCGTTCGCCCACAGATCCCGTACCGCACAGACACGTTGACGTACTGCATGCTACCAACAGCTCCGCGCCGTGGCGTGGGCACACGGGTCCGCAGCACATTGGCGAGGGAGGGCCCTCTGCGGGAGGGATATACGATGTCGCCATGGACGCCAGACGGCCAGGACCATTGACGACTTGGCTCTCGGACATCAACGGAATTCAGCCTGAGCATGCTGTGAACCTGGCCCGAGAGTGGGATCGTGGAGGATTTGCAACGGAAACGCCGCATCGAACGATACCCAGCCTGTTATCCAGCGCTCGAGCGCGCCGCCGCCTGGCTCATAGCCACGACTTCGCTATACCAGAGGACGAGCCGGATATCCAACGAGCGGCTCACTCCCAATACCAGGCGAGCACGCTCTCCCATGCCGACCGAAGTATATCAGGCTTACCATTCTCCCTGCCGGAGCTGATCTTGCCGCACCCTGACGAGACTGCAGGGCCAATCGTGAACCTGGCGTTGGACCCTGACGCCGCTGTCTTCGTACCAAGGACGCGTTTCGGCTTGGAGCTCAGCACGATTGCAAATCAGGAGCCGCAGTGGAGCAGTCTCGACAGCTCCCATAGCACGTCGAATCTAAGAATTCGCTCATCATCCGAGCAGAATGTGGACCACCCCGTCCGCCATCGCCCCAATGTCGAGACCCATGAACGTGCTCGAGCTCAGCCGAGATATCAAAGGCGCGGCCGAGTAAGCGAGTCAGATGAGCGTTCGCCGAACCTTGAACGCTACCCGATGCTACGACCTCCCTCGCGCCCTATCGCAGCGAGGCGGTACAGTGGAGCTCATAGGCCCATCTTTCTGCCGGTCAGAAACGTGTCGAGAGGGTTCGCTGCCGCATCGCACCACACGCTCAATGGTATGCCGGCAGAGTGCGACGGAGCTCGTTTATCGGACGCCACGGAATCGATGGACACCTATCAAGGGTCGTATGGCAACGTGCTCGCTCGATCCACCAACAACAGCGGTGGGTCGAGCTCAAGGCTGCAGCCACCCATGTCAGAGCCCCGAGTAGGTTCTCGTAGCAGCTCGCTGGCGTGGGCGCACCCATCCGCGTCGCCAACGCACCGTGCGCCAATTGGGAAGAGCGCTGCGAGTGACGTGCATACCGCCGCGCCAAGCCGTCACTCTTCGATGGAAGGTCTGAACGCAGCAGCTGAGTTTCTTCGCATGCGTAGCTCGCCGCTTGATGAGCTTACGGAACGCTTAAGTCGCCTTGCCGCGGGTCGATCTCGATCCGTTGGGCGATCGTGGGAAAGGTCCCCTGGGCTGCGGCAACGGGTGTCGCTCCTGTCTGGGGACCCCTTCCGGCCAGACTATGCCCCAATCCCACGAGGAGAGCGAAGTCCGATAGGGACAAGCCCCGAGAATACGGGTTTGTACCCGCCTGTGCCCGACTTGCCACCCATCAGCGATTCATCATACGCTGAGCAAGCGGTCGATCTACCGGCCTCTTCACCTTCTCGAGTCATTTCGAGCCCCCTCCCGAACACACCGCCAGCGCGCAGACTCATCGACGAGGTCCAAAGCCCGCGCTCGCCGCTAAAGAACATATCACCCAAGAAGGCCAGTCGTACTCCCGTTGTCACTCGCAAGCCAGTGCCTGTACAGACCACCGTGGCCACGCCGCGAGTCAGAGTCTACAATGATGCACAGTCGGCTCGCACGCAGCCGCAGACTCCGGCGGACATTGGCAGATCGTGGCGCCGCGTGCGCGGCGGCTCGGATACGATGATGGGTCATGTCGCCCAGGCAGTATCACCTCCAGTCTTGGAGCATCGTCCTCATCGTCATACATATCCGGCCGCAACGCCACGGCCGGAAGGAACACATGGGTCTGCGGTCGCCATCGCACCAGCAAGCACCGCAACATTGCCGATCCAATATCCTGTCCGCCGCATTGGAAGGGGTTCGCAAAGTCGAACTCAAAGGTCCGACGAGAACGACATCGAAGGCCAGCTTGATGTGCTCGAGGCAGGCCGCCGCATTTGGCAACATCGGCAGGAAGCTGGCTCGCTCGATAGCACGCCACCTGGAGAAGGACGATTCGAGCGTATCATAGAGTAGCGGATCAGTGACGCTTGCAGTCCCATATATTAAAGTGAGCTTGTCAAGTTCGAGTCGCACTTTGGAGACGTTGCAGATGACAAGACTTCTATGTCATGGGAATAAGCGGACATGAAGCCAAGCATGAGAGATGGATGTACAGTGTTCAGGCCTCACAATCTATTCGAATTGCATAGTGTTGACGACCTTGCCAATGCCCTCGATGTCCACCACCACCTCGTCACCGTCTTTGAGCCACTTGGGCGGCTTCATGCCAAATCCGACACCCCCAGGGGTGCCGGTCATGATCAAGCTCCCAGCCACCAGCGTCTGCCCGGTGCTGAAGAAGGACACCAACTTCTTCACTCCGAAGCACAGATCGCTCGTGTTCGTATCCTGTCTCAGCTCGCCATTGACGTACACCTTCATCGCCAGTCCGGAAGCGTCACCCAGCAGCTTCGTCGACGTAATGCAGGGCCCAAGGGGCGCATACTTGTCGAACGACTTGGAGAAGGACCATTGCGGCATCATCCCGGCCAGATCCGGCTTCATCTGCCAGTCGCGGCATGAGACGTCGTTGCTGCTGACGTAGCCGGCCACATAATCGAGAGCTTGATCCTCGGACACGTTCTTGCAGTCCTTGCCGATGACGACGGTCAGTTCGCCTTCGTAGTCGCACTGCGCTTGGCCGAGTGGCGGGATCGGCACAGGTTGGCGGGTGTCCGCGACGGCTTGTCCGGGCTTGATGAAGAGGGTCGGGTTCTTGGGCAGGTCGAAGCCGGTCTCGAGGACTGTTCCGCCGACTGTCAATACTGCTCTGCTGACCATCAATCGGGGTAGAGGACTTACTATGAGTCTTGTAGTTCAGTCCTGTGCACCTCACGATGGCGACATCTTTCGGCGTCAAGGGCCCGAGCAGCGACTTCACCTCGTCTTCGTCTCCGGTGGGGGCTGCTTCGATCGGCGTCGGTCCCTCCAGCACCTTGACTTTCAAGCCGCCCTTCTGCGCCAGCGCATCGATGTCGGGCTTGTCTCCCGAAACGATGGGCTCGCCGTACTTGATCTGCCCATCCTTCGCCGAGACGTAGCGGATGAGGCGATCCCACTTCGTGATGGAGCTCATCGTGCTGTATCTGGGAGTGATGTGGTGGTTGATCTGGGCACTTCTACGTACAGTCTTGGTGGCGAGTCGGGAAGCAGCGTGCATACGTCCAGTCTGCAAGGCAATGGACGAAGTCGACCGAGACCACATGCATATATCGTCTGCAGGGGAATCCGCACACATTCGCGAGCGAGTGGATCTGGGTGGGTCGACGAGGCAGGCTGCGGGGGCGAGATCTCCCGAAGTCTGGCTTCGGCAGTTGGGCAGCAGACGGAGAGGACGAGGTTCGCCAGTCATCATCGCCGGAAAGCAACGTTGATGAAAGGCTGGGCACACTACCGTTCCGTCGCGCGATCAAAGCGACCGAGTTGCGGTGGCGTGAGGCGAGAGTATAGTTACATCCGGCAAACGCCAAGCCAGCCGTCACTCATCGACAGCGTCAGATGCACTGCCTTCGTCCATCGCAGCAGCGCGAGGATCATGCTCGCTCGAGTAAGCAGTAACCTCATCCCCGGCTCCAGGATGCCGCCCTCGCTATCAAGGCGATGCCCTCATCGCCAATGAGTTGTCCCGTGTCCACTGCCTCAGCGCTAAGATTGGATGCTCGCGCCCAGCGCTTCCACGCGCCATCCATTTCATCCTGCGCCCCTTGGGAACCCAGCCGAGTCATCGCTGTGTAGACTTCATCCTCGTCGTGAAATATCACCGCTTTCCCGGTGACCGTCACACTTCCCGTCGGAGCCATGCGCAGGCTACCCGACAAAAGTCTGCCGCGAGCTGCGAGTCTGCCGCAGGTCCATGTGCTTTCGTGATCCGGCCTGGAACGCCATCACTGATCGACCAAGCCACCCCCAGCGCCTAGCTTGCGCACTCGCTCCCGTATCTTCTCAAACCCCTTCACAGCCTCCGCATGCCGCTCGCACCCCAACGCCCACACCTCGCGAACCTTCTCGTCCTCCTTGGAATTCCGCAGATAGCTGCCAAAGCCGCCGCCACCTGCCACATCGCCCGTCGCCTCCAGCCACCCTGTCCCGATGCTCAGCTGGGTCTGCGACGACCGCTCACACGCGACAAAGTGCTCCAGCATCTTGGAGTTGAAGACGTGATGGGCCAGGAGGTAAGCCCCGAACGCGTTCACAAAAGCGTGCCAGGACTGCTTTGTCAATCTGCTCGGCGGCTCGGGCGCCTTCGGCACCGGTGGGACGTTGAATCTCATGTCGTGCACGTCCTTGTCCAGTCTGGGCAAGGCTGAGGAAGCCTGCGATGGGAAAGGTAGGGTGCCGTGGACATCCGCCATTGAACTCAGCCCTGCGGCATGTGTGGATGGATTGATGGGCTCGACGTGCGCGAGGTCGTCCAGGTTGGTCTTGAATCCTCCATCCGCAGACAGGCGGCCCGGTGTGCTCCGATGGTGCGAGTGCCCGTTCGTCTGAGTCTGAGGCTGCTGCTGCTGTCGCCACGGCGATGGCGGAACGGTGTACAGCCTTGGCTCCTTCGCACCCTCGTGCGTGGGCGACCTCTCTGGTCCGGGAGCTTTGTCGTGGTGCTGTGCTGGTGGGGTGGAGTCGATGTCCATCTTATCGTCGTCCTCTGCTTCCTGGCCAGCGATTCCCTCGTTCCCAGCTCCCCGCGCGTCACCTTGTGAAGGCGCGTCATCGTCAAGGACGTGTGGATGCTCTCGCGTGCCTTTGCCAGCTGATGCTGGCCTCATGTTGGCTTTGCTCGATTTCTTACCTCCAACACGTGATCTCTGTCCTGACAGACTTGCAGGCACGTTGGGAGGCGGTGGCCACGTCCACGTCGCATCCTGGAATGTCTTCTCCCACTGCTCCTTGCTGAATTTGACCTCTCCAGCGCTTGCTTTCTCATCAATGGCATGGCCTTTGGGCTCCACGTTCGCCGTACTGTTGGAGCCAGGCGGTGGTCCGCGTGGCGTCGTGGCACTTCTAAGCCCCGACTTCTGTCGCTTCCCCGGACTCGCGTTCCCAGCCTTCCTGCCTGTCGGGGGTGGCGGGCTGAAGTAATCACCGTTCGTACCGCCGAATTGCCCACTCCACCCGTCAGGCGTGAATTTGGTATTGATCTGCTCCTCGCTCCTACTCTTGGCAGCGTGCTGCGCGCTGAACATGTCCTGCTGGAATGGAAAGCTGAAACTATTGTCATGAGAGCGATTAGCGTTGGGTGTAGTATTTTTGCAGGGGTTGGGTTCCAACTTGATGTGCAAAGCAAAATACGGAAAGAGAGCCAGAGCGCGCTGCATGATCTTGTCAAGCAAGAGATTACCGGACGAGTCGCCTTGGTGCGCTATTGAAGCGAGGCGAAGGAAGACGTCCATGTCGAGACCATTGGGCACCTCGCCAACACTTTTCTCGAGCTCGACGCGCACGTAAGCGATCGCCGCCTCTTGCGCTTGTGCGAGATACACCGGGCCCGCGCGCTTCTCAGCTTGGCCCGGCAGCTTCGACGCGTGGCGACCCGTCTCCTGCGCGGATCGAGAGCGGCTTTCTTCGCCCCGACCAGGCGAGATCGAGCTTGGCACAGCCCACACTGGAACCCTCCTCCCGGCGCCCAGTGTTGAATCTGTGCCCGTTGTGCCAAACATCCGCTTCCTCCAGGTCTTGCTCTCAAAAGGCGCAAACATCTTATCGCTCGAAAAGCCGTCGCGTGCTGAAACCGAATCGTGAGGGTCAGGGGATGGAACGTACATGTTATTCCCGTTCTTCTGCTGCATGCCGGGTGCCTCTGCACCGTCTGTCTGAGCCGGCGGATTGAATAGCTGTCCGTTCGCCTTGTTCCGCCTCAGACTCGGTGGCGTGGGTACCTTCATGGGCCTGTCGAACGGTGTCCGGTTCTGCGGTGCCGTGCCTGGCCTACTCGGCCCATCGCCGCCCGCTGATTTCGTGCTAGGCATCTCGACTGGTGAGCCAGACTCCGATTCTGAAAGACCATTATCAGTCATGTCGCTGTCGCTGTAGTTCACGAACGGCTTTCGCGCTCCGCCAATCCCATTGGGCGCTTTGTCACCGGACGACCCGTGACCTTTCATCGTCGCATGCGCGCGACCCAGCGGACTCGTGCTACGCGCCCTGCCGGCCGACTCGCCATTCACGTTCAACTTGGTCGTGTCTCTCGTACTAGCCGTCCGCCGTAGGCCTTCGGGTGACTCACGCGCGAACGGTGTCTTCTCGCCTATGAAGGAAGTGTACGGCGTCCGCTTCCGATTGGCTTCCGCATAAGGCGCCTGCGTGTCCTGCTCATGACTCCTGCTCGGATGCAGAGGATCGGCATGCGATTTCGTGGCTGTTGGGGAGGTGGGCGACATCGGAGGGGGTCCAGGCGGCGGAGGCGGGAAGGCACCCGACGGGTTCCGTCCGTAGTCTACGGAGCGGTGTCGATAGCCGCTATCACCAGCGGGCCGCTCATCGGAGCCCGGGGCATTGGGGTCAAAGCCTGGCTTCTTCGGCGTCCGCGTGGTGTTGCTTCTACCAACACCAGCCTTGCTTTGGCTCTGCTGGAAGGCCTGCCAAGCTGTTTGACGTGCCGAGGTCGGGTCGGCATCAAATGCGGGTGGCGGGGGCGCGGGGGGCTTGCGGTGGTTCATGCCTGCCCGGATCTCGTCTTCACTCGGCATCTTTGTATCGTTGCGGGGTGGTGGGCGCGGACGGCCTGGCGAAGCCTGCGGTGGTGCCTGTGGACTGGGTGGAGGAGCACGCTGCTGCTGCTGTTGCCGCTCCTGGGCTGTGTTGAGATTCTGCCATGCTTTGAAGTTGCTTGACCGGTCCGCTGTGGGATCTCGGCGTGCAGTGGGTGCGCCACGGGTGAAGTTTGCGAAGCGGTCTGCACCCGTCGGTGCCGTAGCGGCGGGTGGTGCTCGCTGCCATGTTCCGGGCTGAGTACGTCGCGGTGGCGGCGGATACGCCGAGGTCGCCGTGTATGGTGCACCTGCGCCTGTACCTGGTGTCTGTTGGGTTTGCTGTCCTGGTCTGAACGTCGGGTACAATCCCGCCTTTCGCCGATCGATATCGTACTTGGACTTCAGGGCCGGGTCGCTGAGCACCTCATGCGCGGTCTGGATCGCCTGGAACTTGGGCACCACTTCCTCTTCCTTGCCCGCATTGCGGTCGGGGTGGTAGAGCAAGGCGAGGCGGCGGTACTGCTTCTTCACCTCATCGATCGAGCAGGTGGAGGGGAGGTCGAGGTCGGTGTAGTAGTTGTGCTTCACATCCGCCTTCACCATCGTGCGCGCGAAGCCTTTTCACGGCGTCGACGTGCGCGTTGATGGGGCTGCTCGCACGGGCAGACAGCCGGGGGTCACACGGCCGGGGCGAGGCATGTGGGGGGATGTCTGCGGCGGAAAGCAGTCATCAGTCGCTCACGGCGGTGAAGCGGCGCTCGTGCACCCTCCGGATGCTTCCCGCTGGTAGAGGTATCTCTCGGTGTCGCAGGTCCAGTCGCGCAATGGTCTTGGCGACAGCAAGTCAATGCAATGCTCGAGCCTCAGCGCTGCAACGTCCCGGGCGGTGGGCGGCGATGGGGTGTAGGTGCGTGTGACGTTTGATGCTTTGGCGTTGGCAGGTCGCTACCACGAGGGAACGCGCTGGAGAAGCTGCTTCGATCATCGTGCAGCGGCAGGCGCGGCCACTCCCGAGGCGATCGCCCGGGCGTGGCGGGGCGTCTGGTGGTTGGACATGACGACGCTCTGTACGGAGGTACATGGCCACCTACGTGTAACGATCATGCTACATGCGTACGACCACGGATGCACTCGGAGACGCTCCAGCAGAGAGGCTTGAACAGTCCCCATGCTCGTCGCCAAGGCGTACTTGTGGCATCGGGAGTGACACCGCGCCGCCGCACCTGGCGACGATGTGACGGCGCCGAGATGCCACTGCCCCTAGTCCTCTAGTACCCACCGAGCCAGAGGGCGCGCCTAGTGTGAGACTGCCACTCGTTGGCAGGGTGCCATTGAGGGCACAGATGCCCAGCGGATGTGCTCCAGGCCACGTCGGGCCACATTCATTGCACGCGCAGAGAGCATACACGGGAAAGGTCTGTAAGGGAGTGAAACCACGGGCGGTCCTCCAGGGCCCTTCTTGGGCCATCGTGTGAACGTGGGATCGAAGGGCACGCCATCTACTCGGCGAGAGGTTGCAATCTGCTGGTCGACGTAGATGCCCAAGTGTGTGACTAGGAGTCCCCGTGGACGTCGACTGGGCAGCGACATGGCTCGCAGATGGGGAGGCTAGGGGGGAAGAGGCGGGTCGATGTGGTGGAGGAAGTGTACCTGTATGTGACAGAAATCCGTCTGGCACGCCTAGTTTTGAAGCACCTCCAAGCAACACAAGCCGTCGAGCGAAGCCGGGCAAGGCGGACGGGAATGGTGGAGAGAGTGCGGGGCCGAGGGATCGTAGCGCCCCAAACAGCATGCGTGATGCCGATCAGTCCAGGGCGGCAGCATCACGTCTGGTCGCGACAATGCGCTCCGGCTTGGCGTCCGGCGGCGTGACGAGCATACTCTATTCCGGCGGCGATCAGCCCGGGTGGTGCAGGCGGGATGCGGGAGGTAGAACTACAAAGGGGATACCGTCGGCATCCTCAGCCTACACCTCCCTCTTTGACCGCCCCCTCCATTTCATCCCACAGTTCGAAAGAGAATGGCCACGCGAGTCAGCCAGGAGAAGAGCGTGGGCGCCGAGGAGCTGGACGTGCAGAAAGGCCTGGCTGCAGGCGCGACCGATGGCGACGCGCTGCTTGAGAAGCGCGTGACGCGCAAACTCGACTTCCACATCCTGCCGTGGATCTTCATCCTCTGGCTACTGGCCTTCATCGACCGCTCCAACATCGGTGAGTCCGCCCGACGACACTGCCGGCGACCGCAGGGCGCTGACTGACTCCGCACAGGCAACGCCAAGCTCGATGGCCTGGTCAAGGACCTGCACCTCACGGGCGAGAAGTTCAACGTCGTCCTCGCCGTCTTCTACATCCTGTATGTCCTCGTCGACATCCCCGCCAACTGGGCACTCAAGTACGTTGGCGGTGGCCGTTGGCTGGCCAGTATAGCCATCGCCTGGGGCATCGTGGGCACCTGTATGGGCGCCGCGAAGAGTTACGGCGGACTGATCGCTTGCCGGCTACTGCTGGGCGCTTGCGAGGGCGGCATGTTCGGCGGCATCATCTTGTACCTGAGCATGTTCTACAAGAGGCACCAGCTGATGTTCAGGCTGGGTATCTTCTACTGCGCAGCGCCGCTGAGTGTGCGTTCTAGCTGCAACGACCGGCAAGCCAATACGCTGACGTGCACTAGGGAGCGTTCGGTGGACTGCTGGCGACGGGTCTGGCGCAGATTCACTTCCACGGCTACAATGCCTGGCCATGGATCTTCTTCGTATGTGACGACAGCGGCACGAGCCATGCATTGAAGCCTACTAATCCTTCGGCAGGTGGAGGGTGCAGTGACGATCATCGTTGCAATGGTCGCCTTCTTCTTCCTCCCGCCCACACCTTCGCAGTGCAAGTTCCTGTCTCTGGAGGAACAGACCTACGCCGCGCACCGACTGCACCTGGACAACTACGGCGCGACGACCTCGAGTGTGGAAGAGGAGCACTTCACCTGGACTGCGGTCCGTCACGCTTTCTTCAACGTCAACACCATCGCCATGTCCATCAACTTCTTCATCATCCTGGTGCCCATCTACAGCTTCAGCCTGTTCCTGCCAAGCATCATATCGGGGCTGGGCTACAAAGCTGTGCACGCCCAACTGTTGACTGTGCCGCCCAACTTTCTCGCCTTCCTCTGCGTGATCGGGAGCTCATACCTCAGCGACCGTATCAAGATGCGCGGTCCCATGATTGTCACGGGCACTCTGCTCGCCGCGATCGGCTACATCATGCAGCTCGCTTCGGACCGACCTGGGATCAAGTACGGCGGAACCTTCTTCGTCGCGGCCGGCGCATTCCCATGCTCACCGCTGGTGCTGGCATGGCTGAGCAACAATCTGGCTCCTCATTACATCAAGGCTACGGGCCTGGGACTCCAGGTGGCGATCGGGAACTGCGGTGCGTTCGTTGCGACGTTCACATACCTCAGCACCGACGCGCCACATTACACCACAGGGCACTCCATCAACCTCGGCGCGATTGGGTTGATACTGATCATTACGTTGGCGAATATGGCATACATCAGGTGGGAGAATGCGGCGAGAGCGAGTGGGAAGAGAGACTACCGGCTCACGGAGCAAGGGGGAGAGAGCATGCTAGGCTATCGGCACCCGGCGTTCGAGTATACTATGTGAGGTTGTATCCATTCGGACGTGCTCACTCTGTTCTCAACCAGCAGACCTGGCATGAAGTCGCGTGGGCATCATGAGCACGCTGAGGAGGAGGGTCGCTATGGGACAGACCTGTTGTCGCGTCAAGAGCCCTCATGACGGGAGACGATCGCCCCCCACCCTCCAGTCTATTGCCCCCGAGGCAATGTGGGCTGCCACCGGCTATCTGCCAGTCCGTGAGCCTTCGACAAGCCCTGAACGGTGTGGATATGACAGCCGGCGAGGGTCGTGATGACAGGCAGCCCGACGTGTTGAGACCGCCAAACCACCCCCAAGCAAGCGCGACATCAGCACCTGATCCCCAGTCATTGGCAGTTGCTTGGCCAGAATGAAGAAAAGGCACAGCAACTGCCACAGCTGCAATGGCAATCAGTATGCCGGAACACTGTGCAAAGATTCTGGACGGTCTATTCGGGGCGGTCAGCCCTTGAACCAGTGTGCGAACGACGGACTACGATCGAGACCAGAGCAGTCTGCCAACCGTGTACTCGTATTACTTCAAGTAGAAGGCTTGGAAGCTTCAGGCGAGTTCTTGTTTCCCCGTAATCTCAGCGTGTGAGAGCAGTACCAACGAATCTTGAGGATGCACTCTGGTGCCGATTGCCACTTTGTGCAGGAGGATCGATTCGGACGCTCGGAAAACAATTCGGCCGGCAAGCGCGCGCACATGGCCGAGCAATCAACATCAAAGCATCCGGAGAGTGACTCGTCTCGGAGAGGGCGTGCCTTGCTAATGGCACGACCACTGCCATATGTGTGGCTAACGTCAGACGTGTCCCAGTGCACACATATAAGAGGCGAGATGGGTAACTGCTCCCATACCCATTCACCCTACCAGACCTCCACCGCATTCCCCTCAGAGCCACAACCGATTCTACTGCATTCACAGTCTCGCAGTCAAGTTCCGCAAGTACAAGACCATGTCAGGAACCCCGGTCTTGATCATCGGCGGCGGCATAGGCGGCCTCGCGCTCGCCCATGGCCTGAAACAACACCGGATCCCATTTCACGTTTATGAAAGAGACCGAACGGAGTCCTACCGAGCGCAAGGGTACCGCATCCGCATCGGCGGACCGGCGATTGACGGCCTGGAGTACCTACTTGACGCCGAGACGATGTCCGACTTCAATCTGTCCTGCGCAGACATAGGCTTGGCGCCGATCCCCGAATTCGACGCCGAAACCGCGCGCCTGGTGGAGCCGGACGCCGATACTCCGGCAAGTCCGGGAGCAGAGATGACTCGGGAGATCAGCGCGCTTGTCGCAGCGCGGGGCCGTACTGTCGATCGTGGAGCAATGCGCGAGGTCTTGATCAAGCATTTGAGCCCCGGCAGTATCTCCTACGACAGGAAGTTTCTCCATTACGAAGAGACGGAGCAAGGCGTGATTGCCCACTTCGAGGACGGCACGTCTGCGGTCGGTGCACTCTTGGTCGGGGCCGACGGCCGCGGCTCAATGGTTCGCCCGCAGCTGTTGCCAGATCTCCATGTCCTCCCCACTGGCTCATACTGCATATACGGCAAGACGTACCTCTCCCCGGAGGTTCTCGAAGCATTGGCGGAGGTAGCCGGACAGCGCATGAGCTTCGTCAAAGACCGGTCCCCCGAACAGATCCTCGCTATGGGTCTAAAGCCCATACGCTTCTCCAGCGCCAAGGATCGCAAGGCCAGAGGGCTGAGTTGTCCGCAGGACTACCTGTTCTGGGGGCTCAGGGCGGCGGCGAGACCACTGGGCCTCGATCTGGAAGCTTCGCTAGAGCGTCTCAGCCTTGAAGAGTTGGAGCAGAGGGCGCTTGAAGTGAGCAGGCACTGGCATCCCAGCCTGCGCGTAATCGTGGAGCATGAAGCGAGGGATGAGACTTCAGCCTTCGCGATTGATATCGTGGCGAAGGGATTTGCCCAGCAGGCGTGGGAGCCGAACGCTCACGTGACGCTAATTGGGGATGCAGTGCATCCCGTTGCTGGGACTGGCTCTGGCGCAGTCATGGCTATCATGGATGCGGCCTCGCTGTGTCGAGGAGTCACCAGGGCAGAGCGCGAGACAGGATTCGAGCCTGTGATTGCCGAATACGAGAAGGCCATGCGGCTGGTCGCTGGCGACGCCATTCCGGCCTCCTGGCGAATGATGGATGCGATGTCCGGCATGACCAGGTCGAATGAGACGCACATCGGAGAGATGGCGATGCGGATGCGGGCTAGGAACATCGCCAAGATGCGTTGATCCGTTGATGCTTCGCCAATAGAAGTCGAAGATTGGTGTGGAGCATGGCAAAGCATAGCGACGTAGACTTGTCCATGGCGGAAAACAGCTGAATGTGCCTTGAGCGTGCCAAGCATAGTTCCAGATTGGTCGGCGATCGAGTGGCTATAGGTACACCGGAGCGCCAGCACGTCGTTGCATGCCAGCGGTTTGGATTGGAGAGCGTCTAAATCTACAAGTTACTAACACATTTCTCGACCCCTCATACCTCTACAACGCGCATCAGTGAAGCCCAAGCCCAATATGCTACACCTCGGTGGCCCCATACGCCGTCGCTATGCCCCTGCATCGTACAAACGGTCCTTGGCACTCTGCTCAGTCAAAGGCCTCGAAATTATCCCGCGGCTGCCTTGACGGACGCCCACCGAATGAGTCTCGTCGGTCTCCGCCGCTATATCGACCTCCACCTCCGTAGCCTCCTCTGTCGCCACCATCGCCGCCAAACTCATTCCTTGCGCCGGGCGAGTAGCCGCCGCTAGATCTGCCGTCGCGACCTCCATATCGGTCATCCCGTCCACCGAATCGGTCACCTCGCCCTCCGCCGAACCCACCTTGGCCTCCACGATCCTGGAACCCTCCACGCCCGCCCGTACCGCCGTATCTTGACGCACCTTCATCGTCGAGGCTCGGTCCTCGTCCAATGCGCACACCAGGTATACGATCGATCTTGAGCCTCGAAGCAATCCCATATGAAATCGCCGGAGGCTCG
>JAWDJV010000049.1:0-53267 GCA_033119285.1 Teratosphaeriaceae sp. CCFEE 6253 | reverse complement strand
GGCGGGTCCAGTAAGGCGGAGGAGGGCGGGTGGAACGCCAGCAACCGCCTCAGGACATCGTAGATCTGGACCGCGAGCTCCTTGGTCGGCGCGATTACTACACTGCGCACGTAACCCTTTTTGTTAGGTTCTTCCGCCACAAGAAGCCGGGAAATGATTGGTATGAGGAAGCTGAGCGTTTTGCCACTGCCTGTTACTGCCTGGAATGAATCAGCGCCCCGCGGCGACTCTTGAACATGATAAGAGCATGTCTACTTCAACAACGAGGTCTTTGTTTCCCATCAGGAGCGGAATTGCCATGGCTTGCACGGGCGTGGTTCGAGCGAAGCCCATCCCTCGTGTGTAGTCGAGAATCCATTCTGCGAGCGCCGGCGTGAGAGCCTCGAAAGATTTGGGCGATTTTTTCTCCGTCACTTCTGCAGCCATCATGGTCGGTCACGACTACGTCTCGATTGAAGTAATGCAGTACGGCTCCAAAACCTTGAACGCTTACTTTATGGACGGTCGAAATACGTTTGGCCGCTGAGGTGCCTGAGGTGTCACCCACTGGTACCTTGTGTGTCACGTGCGTGCAACCACACATGTACATGTGTGGTAGACCGTACCTATATGTCGAGGAATCTGTATAAGTACGGTCTTTGGCCAGAACCCTCTTACCCTAGCGCCTTGGTATGGGCACTTATATCTCGCCGTCCTTGCCCAAGTTTACACGTAGAGCACTCCTGACATCTCCCTCAATCCTTTCCATCACCCGCTCGGTCATGCCTTCGGATCTCAGCTTCGCAAGCAAGAGCTCAACCTTTGGCTTCGCACTCTCTCCATAAGCGTCGACCGAGTAGATTACACTCTCCTCATGCCCATCGGTGCCCTCGCCAGACCGTGTCTATCCATCAGCGGCACTCCGGCTGCCTTGTCATCCGGCCCCGCAGCATACCGAGCGCTTGTGCAGAGAAAGACGTGCCGGTCGCCGGCCTCCTCGAGCGGGATGTTGACCAACGGGGTCAACACGATGAAGACCGTCTTGAGTGTTCTCATAAGAGGACCAATGGAGCCACGGTCTATCCCCGATTTCACCGAGCCCGGGTAGGTGTGCACGAACGTGACTTCGGGGGCAGCCTGATGATGCGCCTCAAGTGCGAGCGAGGTGACGGTCGCCACAAGCCCTTGCTTGGCCATCAAGGCCAAATTGGAACCTTGGAAATCCTCCATGTGTAATCGGCCTTCAAAGGTTGCCGAATACACAGTGACCACGTGGCGTAAGTTCTCTGCTCGCCGGATCATTGGAAGCAAGTTGGAGATGAAGCGGTTGCGGGCGTATGTGGTGAGCGCAGCGGCGTACTGCAGACCTTCTCAGGTCACTGCCACAATGTCAGCATCGCCGGGCGTAGTGTCGCAGCTTGTATATCGAGCGACAGCTTTCTACAGGACGACTCACCGCGTGCGAGCCCCAAAGTCCCTACACTCAAGAACAGCAGATTTATGATCGTCTCTCGCTCCTTCACATACTCGCACGCCGCGTCAACATTTTGCATCCGACTCGTATCCCAACTTGCAAATATATAGGTCCCTTCTGGGTTGAGAGCCTCACATTCGCTGACGATGCGCGTTCCGGCCTCTCGAGACCGGCCGAAAATGTAGACGCGCGGTCGCACCGCGTGCTCAATGAACTGCCGCACTGTCGTCTCGCCCACGCCGTTCGTGCCGCCGACAAAGACGGCAACGAGACCAGCGGGTAGGGAGATTTTTATGCTGGCGTTGGACGCTTCGACGAGGTTCAGGGCAACCATAGTCCACGACAAGCGAGCCGGCCGCGTTAAAAGGCTGTGTGTTCAGAAAAGTCGTCCCCGATGGCTGCCACGATGTCTTGGTGTATGCTCGGTGTCCGCGGCGACCGATGAGGACTGGAATCACACCTTACCTCGGCACTTCCAGGTTGTATGCGGTATGACATATGTATGTCCTCGGTCACGAGTGCGATAAGAGTCGCCCGTCCGCATAACCAACGGTGTTGTAGCGAGTATGCTGTCCAGATCTTCCCACCGGTGGACATCATCTTATATCACCGCCCTTCCACGCAATAACAGTCTTCTCCCTTTGCAGCCATCGTGGAGGCGAACCACCTCGCTCACGCTTTTCCTGGTTCGCCATGCCGTATCCTCAGCACCATACAACAACAGCGGACCATCATCGCCCTTTGAGACTTTCAGAGCTACCTCAACTTCAGCCTGGCCACGATCATCACCTCTCTTGTCGTCCATCGCTGCGCCCAAGCCTATAGCCTTCCTTGCCCTGGTGCTCACGCACTCGTACAGGATGTCGGCATCCCGCTCAGTTCCCGCCTGATATATGCCGACTCCGTTGCAAGCGAGCGCAAGCGGATCGCAACTGCCATGTGGTGTGAACGCGTTGCCGACGTTATTAGTGCCTAAACAAGCCTCGAGTCCGTATGCTTTGATGAGGTGTGGTACATCTAGCGTGCCACGGACTCGATCAGTCGTGCGCATCATGAAGAGATCGCTGGTCGGAAGGCCAACGAAGGACACTGGAAGATCGCTAATCTCGGTCTTGAGGGATCTCTATTGGGAGTCCGAGAGCAGGGTGAGTCGTGTGCAGTGTCCGAGCACGATTGTGCGGTTTGCATTGCGGATAGTCCAGTCCTTGTTCTTGGCTGTGGCAACTACGTGCCACACCAGCGGCTCAATGGCCGGGTCCAGATTGTAGTCTAGGTGGAAGTCGATGTGCTTGTTATGCTCGATCGCCAAGTCGAAAAGCCAAGCAACGTTCTGTTCCATCTTTCTGCGGTCAGACTCAACGTATGGAGTACTTCCCAGCACATCCACGCCTTCCTTGTATGCGGCGCTCTCCATAAGATCACGGATGACATTGCCGTCCTCATCATTCGGGCTGGAAGAGAACAATGGTAATTGTGCGAAGGCACAGACTTGGACCAGGCAGCTGCTCTCCGCTTTCCGCTTCAAGTCTAATCCAGCATCCAAGCACTTCGTTCCGACTCCCACATCCAGCTCAACGAAAGCGCGCATGTGCGTCACGCCCGCAGCAATACTCTCGTCGATGACTCGTTGGCCGCGCTCGAGGAGGTCGTCGTGCTCGAACATCGCCTTCGCCTGGCCAGTGATCGTCATGGCTTCGGCGAAGTCGCCGCGTTCGATGCGAAGATGGGAGTACTTGGGGTGCGAGAGCAGGTAGGCTTTGTCGAGATGGATGTGCGGATGGCAAAGACTGGGAGCCAGAAGGGCGCCGCGTGCGTCGATGCCGTCATCACCGGACGTAGGGTGCGGTGCCTTGTCGCAGGTCTTTATGTCTGAGATCCTACCTGAGACGGCGTCAAGCTGGATCGTCCAGCGAGAGCCATGGGGTGACTCCGGGAGCGAAGCATTCGTGACCGCTCGTGCGTTGTCCGAACTGGCGGTTCTGGCACAGCCGCTGCCCTCGCTCGATCCAGGTTGGATCTTTCGCATCTCGCCATCAAGGTCTACGCCGTGGGAGCGCAGGAATTCAGCTGCCATCGCTGGTAGCGATCAGGGTAGATCGACGCTGTCCTCAAGACCAGTTTTCGGGTCCAAACAAACCTCAGAACATGCGCGTGCCCGGGTATGATCGTGAGAAGTGTATGAGGCAGAGATGAAACGGAATGGAAGCAAAGCAACGGAAGAGAAGCACGCGCACCGGCGAAGCTACTTCCCAATGCGGCAGGCGAATCGGCTCGAGGTGAGTGTCGGTCCATGGCGACTGAATGGGTACGGGCGGCGCCACGGCATTGTTACGGTGCGCGTCGACCACCGACCGATGGGCACTCCCGTGCTTGTACATGGCCCAGATGTGTGCACGATGGAGACGGGAGTGTCACGGGCGGTTGCCCCTCCCTCCAGGTTTCCATTGGCTCCCGCGTCGAGTTGCACTTCGCCCAGGGACACGTCCAACTCCACACCCGACGCGCCTTGACCGCGACGTTCATCGCACTACCTTACCACCTTCCATCATCGCAGTCGTTGCAGTTGTGAAGTGGCCAGCTCGGCTTGGCGATCCGAATTCACGATGCAGGCCTACCGGAATTTTAGTGCGCAGCAGCAGCAGCGGAGCCCGGCTGCGACATCGCAGGCACGACGAGGGCCAGGTAAGAGGCTCATTCACTTCTCTCGCTCGAGGCGTCCTGCATTGCCTTGCCCGCTCCATCACACCATCGCTCTTCATGGCTACCCCGCGCAGCGGCCACGCGCGCAAGATCTCGTTCGCTGACCTCGAGCGCACCTTCCGCGCTGCAGGCCCCATGGTCCCACCCCCGCATGCCGCCCACGCCCAGCCCACACTCACGCCCGCGCAGCTCCAGGCTCAGCGTATCGAGGAACTGCGCCGACAAGACGCCGCGCGCCGCAGCAGCCGCAAGCCCACCGATCGCGAGATTCCGGACGAGTTGAACGGCGTGATAGTAGGCGATGGAGTGGAGCGGTACAGGCGCTTGAGAGATGTAGAGCGGAAGCTGGATGCGGTGATGATGCGGAAACGGCTGGACATCAGCGACAATCTGCAGAGGAGATATACGAGGCGCGAGGGACTGATGAGGGTCTGGATCAGCAACACCGCCGAGGGGCAGCCGTGGCAGGTCATGGAGGAAGGCGGGGGCATGGGTGATGATGGTGCATTCGATCTGGGAGAGAACAGCCAGGCGACCTTTCGGGTAAAGATTGAGGGTCGCCTTCTCGACGATCCGGACGAGGACGACGATGACGCCGAGAGGGAGAAGCAGCGCCCCAAACTCAGCAGCTTCTTCAAGTCCATCACCATCGACTTCTCTCGTGCTTCCTCCTTGAACCCGGACTCCTTCTCCGCCATTGAGTGGCGCAAACCGCAGCCCAACACGCAGAACTCATCCTACGATGCCAACAGCTCTGAAGTCTCTTTCGACACACTGGAATTCGAGCGCAAGAGTGAGGACAACATCAATGTCACGATCAACCTGATCCGCGATGAGAAGAATGAGCGCTTCCGACTGAGTCCGTTGCTGGCGGACATTGTTGACGAGGAGGAAAGCGACCGAGCAGGAGCGGTGCAGGGTGTGTGGGAGTACTGCCGTGCTATGGGTTTGCAAGAGGACGAGGAGAGGAGAAGTGTGGTCTGCGATGACGCGTTGAGGAAGGTGAGCAACCTGCTGTGTCACAGCAGATCCAGTGCCTCCAATGGGGGTGAGTGCAAGCACTAACAATGTGGAAATCCAGCTCTTCGACCAGGATAAGGTGTACTTCCCGTACGTGCCGGATCTCCTCCACCCGCACTTGCACCCCTTGCCCCCCATCCAGTTGAGCTACACGATTCGCGTCGACAAGGCCTACATCAATGACCCCGTGCCGACCATCTACGACATCCCGCTGCTCCTCACGAACTCGACGAACAAAGCCCTGACCAGATTCCACACCTCGAAAGCCCACTCCTCAACTCTCTCTACCATCCTCCGTACGGATGACGATCTGGCCCTGCTCGTGCAGAAGATCACCAATACGAACGGCAAGCGGAAATTTTACGACAGTCTGGCAAGGGATCCGGCTAGCTTCGTAAAGAAGTGGGTTGGCTCTCAGCAGCGGGATCTGGAAGTCGTCCTTGCGGAGGCGTCGAGGGGCGGGGGTGAAGATGCGCAAGGAGAGGAGTGGCGCAAGGGAGGGAAGGAGAGTGTTTGGGGGAGCACGATGGCGCAAGAGAGTGTGGGCTTGTATTTGGCCAGGGGTGGGAAGGCCTCTGGGCACTAGTGCTGCCATGCCGAAGCTGGTTTGGATGAGCCCGCTCCCAGCAGATGAGGCGACGGCGCACGACTCCGCCTCTCCACCCATGCTTGCACTACCACCGCCTCTCCCGTCAGCATTGCACGTGCGCCCACTCGCCCGCTCTCGGCGCTGAACCCAGGGCGCGGGAGACGTGGGCTACTGGGACTGGCCCTGTGATGCGATTGCGTCAGGAACAGCAGCGACTGCACGGCGCATGGAAATGCTCAGTCACCCATTATATCAACCGGTGTGACCCGGCGACTATGAGTGCAGTAAGTGAGGACGAGGCAGGGGACGGGGCCGCAGATTGGATCGTGCGAAGATCTTTGCACGGATGAGGAACGTGGCGTTGACGTGGGATACCCGGGGGCTATGCCAAAGAGGAGTAGACCGTTCTCTTCGCTGCAAAGCATGCAATCCCCCACCCTGCTGACGGGCTCGAGGTGTCCCCGTGAGCCGCGCGTGTCGGTGAACTGACGTTCACGAATGCAGCGGAGGAGGGGAACGCTCCTTCCTTCTTCGGCGGCAGAATCCGGTTGAGGTGCACGAGGCGCCCGCGGCGACCGTCCTTCCACCCAAGACCCGCCACGAACCCAGTGACACCTGCGCAATGGCGCTGTGAGCAGCGCGATGCGGCAATCCACGTCTCACTGGGACACAGCCCTCTGGACGGAGGATGTGCATTGTCTGTGCCCGCGCTCTTTCCGCTTTCGTTGGTCTGCAAACGCCGGCAATTCACGCTGTCGATCACAACAGCATGACGAGCGCCGATTGGCCCACCGCTCGCCCTGCGCATCGCGAGCGCGCGTGATGTCCTCCGTGGCCACAAAGGGGGATACGCAGAGTTTTCTTCAAGTGTGCTGCAACTCGTTCATGCACCGTGCACGCTTGCCATCGCTCTTCGTCTGCCCGCACGCCCACATACTAGTCTTGCATAGCGGAGCAAGTCCGGCATACGCACAAAGCATCGCTACTTCGCATCGTTGAGGGGTGACTGCTACGGCAGGGCATATTGAGGTACGTGCAGTGTCTTCTGAGTGGTATATGGAGCGAGCGCTTGGAAGCGGCAAGTGGAATGGATGGACGGCTACATGGCATTATGGATATCACTACAAGTACGACCGGCAGTACCTCTGCAGAGCGTGGCACGTAAGTTGTCCCTGGCCACGCCTCCCGCTTCGCGAGTATGAGCTGAAACACACTCGACGAGGAACAGCAATGATAGCGGGCACAGCTCCAGTAACGAGCGTTTCGGGCACTCGCACGGGCAGAGCGAGTTGGCGAGCAGCGGTGGCGAACGTCTGCCAGACGAGGAGCAAGTCCAGGATCACGCGCCCTTGGATGCGGACGGAGCGATCAGGCGCGACGACCTGGAAGCCTTTGCCCCGCCGTCGACCACAGTGAGATTCACACCGAACCCGCTCTCGCTGGACACGAGCTTCACAGTACCCGGCACGCGTCTTGCCCAGCAGCGGCCTCTCACAGCAACAGCTGCGGAGTTCAGTCCTCGTCGGAATGCAGATGGTACGCTACTCAATCCACTAGACTATTCCCTTCGTTCTCACGCCGCAACGCTAGGCCACCTGCGTCAGCCGAATCAGTCGATCGAGTACCCAGGCATCGCAGATCTTCGCGGCGCGTATCCCAGCCAGCCCACAGCCAGGGCCCCTCCAGCCACGAAAGATCCGCTTTCTACCAGTCTCCAACATTTCACACCGCACGACATTCCCCAGATCGTCGAGTCTGTGGCTTTGCAACAAAGGCAGCTTATCAACCACAGCAATGCCAGACTTGCACGAGCCAAGCAGCAAGGACGTGCTGCAATCGAAGAGCGGTACGCGCAGCGCGAGCTGGCTTTCATCGAGGCAAGCAAGAAGCGATTGTTCGAGTTTCAACAGCACTCTCGCGTCCAGATGCAAGCAGAATTGTTGGACCTCGAGCTGCAACAGAGGCACGTGCAAGTATCGCCAGCGATGGCGATGAGCATGATGACCCAGCAGCAGCAGCAGCAGACCACACTGTGGACGCCCAACATGACACAGCTATCCCCGGTCGACGAGCAGCTAGCGCCTACGAGTCAAGCTGGGTCGCCATTCACGCAAGCTGAAACTCCAACTGGACAGTATCGCCGTCCACGAGTGCCCATGGCGGCTCCCTGCCAGAATAATCACAACACTCTCTCGCAGCGGCAGAATCAGAATGTTCCGTGGTTGCAAGACATGACCCAGCCGCCGACGCCTCAGCGGTTCTGGTCCGCCCCGATTCCAGGCTACGTGGTACCCAACATCAACCACCCTAAGCAGCGCCGCCCATGGGCCAACGTCGAGGACGGTTTCATGAGTCCCTACGCTCGCGCCGGTCTCCAAAAGCTCCAGCAGACGCCTACCTTTGGGTCCGCAGCTTTCGATGAGCATCCTCCCAATCCTGTCGCCAACGTTCCATCGCAGCAGGTCGCATTCGATAGTCTGCCGAGTCGGGACTTTCAGCTAGGCGTAGACGGCGGTGCAGGTCAAAGGCATTCGGTGCCTGGGGCGGTGCTGTCGTATGGCTCAACGCCGCCATCCATGCCGGGACCGCGCGGGAAGAAGAGCCGTTCGCAGACCAGCCCCGGTATGCTCCCTGGTCCGCCTGACGACATCCTCAGCTCGATGGTCGAGACTATGGATCAAGGTGGTCAGACGCCGCCACAGCGCGGCGCGACACAAGCGACTGGACATCATGGCCTGCAGCTCGGTACTCAGCGTCATGAAGCGTCGGCCACTGGCTGTACCACTAGCGTACTGACCGATCCGACACGCGACTTCGTCCAAGACTTCCGCACTGCCTTTCGCAGCAATGTACCGGCCCTCCTGGCTTTCAACTCTCTGGCTTCCAGTTTCATCGAGAATAGAACTTTGACTGCAGAGCAATTCTACATCGGCGTCTGCCGCCTGCTGTACCGAACAAAAGCCCACGCGTTGGCGAAGGAGTCTACCATCTTCGCTCCAGAGGCCTGGAAGGGCAAGGATCTTGGGTTGTACCACCGCGCAATGCAGGAGGAATTCGACGACGAGCTGAAGCATCAAGTCGACGAGAGAATGTTGAGGGAGGGACCCACGAGCTGGGAGGTCATCGGCCGGGTGATGGACAGGAAGCTCAACGTGCAGAAGAGCGTGGAAGAGGAGATGCTTGCCCGGCACAGAGAAATGCACCCAGTGCCGACCGAGGCGCAGAAGCACAAGCTGTTCATCGACGGGCAAGGCGCGGTTGAACGTGCACAGAAGCGGGTCTGCGCGTTGAACGAACCGGGCGGGATAGCGCCAAAGGCAGACAGGCTGATAGTCAAGTTGAAGATCGGTGGCGCTTTTGTCGGTGGCGCCTTGCAGACGCTGGACACTGGGGGCAGACTTCTACGGAAGAGTCACAACAGAGCGCAGCCGCGCAACACGTCGACGCATGCGCGCGACATGGGCGGAAGGCTAGTGGCGGTATCGGAAGCCAGTAACCCTATGATTGGATATGCCAACGTTCCCCATTCGTCGAAGAGGACGGAGAAAGTGCCAGTCCTTGGCAACCAGGCGGATCATGGCATGGGTATCGACGCCGAGCCGAGCGCCCGTGCTCAGAATGCCGGTGGCACTGGGCAGTCACCCTACTTGATAGAATCTTCGCCGATCACCTCACTTGCAGGCTCGCAAGCTGGTGCGGAGGTCCATGGAGGCTTTGTCGATGAACACCTCAAGGATGTACGTGGGGACGCCCTTGCTAGCGCCCTCACCCAAGCACTCGAAGACGCTACGCCTATCAACGTCGACGGCCCGTCCGACTCGAAGAGCGAGAAGACACCCCGCAAACGAGGCCACCCTGGCGCTTCGGCCAAAGATTTCAATTACATCGGACCCATCTACGAGACCCGCCGCGCCGTCTTCGTCCGTGCTACGTCGCGGCCGTACGTCCACTTGGCGTGCGGGCAAGGCTTCTCGCACCCACAAGACGTTCGTATGCATCACAAAGTCTGCGATATTGCAAGGCAGCTTGGTCTCGAGTTGCAGAAGACTGGAGCCATTGATGCTAGCGGCGAACCGGTAGGAAAAGAGGGCAGGCAGGTCAAGAAGGCGCTGCACTGGGATGCGCACGCGAGCTGCGCCGTCGGGTACCCGGACATCAAGTACACCACGGTCAAGGAAGGCTACGTCATCCTGGATCAGGCGAGTGCGGATAAAATTGACCGTGCGGTGCAAGCTGGGTTGACGTACCTGGGAGCAAAGGGCAAGGAGGCGGAGGATGGAGCGGCCAGTGCATCGCCTGCGAGAGCAACGCCGCAGCTCAGGTCTCGTGCGACGACGTTGTTCACGACTGAGGCACAGGTAGGCGGTAAGCGTAAGGCGGCGACGGATGAGACAGCTGCCAGGCCTCCTCCGCCGAAGCGCCAGTACGTGGTGGCTGGCCCGGATTAGCAGTCCGAGGGCGGTGCAGCGGGACGGCCACGGTAGAGCGCGGCGGGCTCACAGGCAGCGATTACTGTCCGGGGAAAGTCAAGCTGCGGAGAGCGTGGTGCTGGGAACGTTGTGGCGTTGTGTAGATGACAAGATGAAGTCTAACGCTGGTCAAGCTTTGACGAGCTCTGTCTGTAGCACGGCCCGCACACGTCGCAATTTGATCCCACGGCGAATCCAATCTTCAACCGGTGATGCTGTCTTGAGATTTAGTACTGCCCTGCACGACAAGCGCGGTGTCACGTTGGCATTGATGTCTAGGGGCGCAAAGGGAAAGCCCTTTCCAAATCGATCCGTCTACCGACTCGCCTGGGCTTGGCAGCCAGCGTGCCTTCTCCAAACGAACATCACCTTGTCTCCCGCAGCACCGTTCCGCGATGGCGGGCCCCCCAGCCCGACTCTGGCACCAGCACCTCACCATCGACCTGCTCGTTCATGTCTTGAATCGCAGCCTGTTCCATCCTTTTATCGCCTGGGTTGTCCCACTCTGTCAGCGAGCTGTGGGCGCTCCCTACGAGAGCTTCAACTTCCGGGCGGCGTGCGCATGGGCATGCCTGGTCACGCTGCTATGGCTGCTCGCCTCGCTCAGTCGACGTGTTGCGTACGGTGCGCCGCGTGAGATGGACTGGGACGAAGAAGTAGTGGTCATCACCGGCGGTGCGAGCGGGCTGGGCAAGATTCTCGCCGAGACCTACGGCATGCGCGGGGCCAGTGTCGCGGTGCTGGACGTGCAGGAGCCGGAGGAGAAGAGCGAAGGATTGGCCGGTGTCAAGTTCTACATGTGTGATGTCGGTGATGTCGAAGCGGTGGGCAGGGCGAAGGCACAGATAGAGAAAGATGTATGTAGAGATTCACCCCACGAAGAAGCCGTTGCCCTACCTTGTGTGAGATATCAAGGATTGACAAAGTGGTATCCAGCTCGGCACGCCCACGATCCTGATCAACAACGCCGGCATCGTGCACGGGAAACCACTTCTCCAGCTCAACACAGCCGAGATAGAAAAGACCTTCCGCGTCAATACCCTCTCCCACTTCCACACCGTACAATCTTTCCTCCCAGGCATGCTTGCCTCGCCAACGGGCGGTACGATCGTCACCGTCGCCTCCGTGCTCGGGAAGCTCGGTGCGAGTCACCTGAGCGACTACGCGGCCTCGAAAGCTGCACTGATCGCCATGCACGCCTCCCTTCGCGCCGAGCTCAACTCACCCACCGCAGCGCCCGAGGGCTCGCAGAAGATCCGCACGGTCCTTGTCACGCCGGGCCAGCTCTCAACGAGCCTCTTCGCCGGCTTGCAGACGCCCAGCTCGTTCTTCGGGCGCGTGGTTGAGCCCGTGGAGCTGGCGAGGGAGATTGTGCGTGTGATAGATGCAGGAGAGAGTGGTGAGATCAGCATGCCACTGTATGCGCACCACATCGACTGGCTGCATGTGCTGCCCGTTGGTCTGCAGAGGCTCGTGCGGCAGCTCAGCGGGATGGACAGGGCAATGGAGAATTTCCGGAGTCCGCGGGCTCGATCCGTCGTCGTGCAGGACGCAAAAACTAAAGCAGACCATTGATTCGAGGTGGTGCGCATCGCCACAGACGTCAATCAGAACATAGCTAGCTGGTCGATGGTATCTGCATGCATCGCTATACCTACAGTATATACCAAGACGTCTCCACTCCTCACTTCTTATCGCCAATCCGCAGCATCTAAGCCGCCTGCACCAAGGATCCTTCGGCTTTGCAGACTCCCATCGCATGATCGGAGGAAGTCATTCCAGTGTAGCGCATGAGTTGAAACGCCCGCTTGCCAGCGAATGCTTGTTGCACCGAGGGATCTGGTGATATGCAGTGATCGCCCATTGCGTGTCGTCAGAAAAGAAGTCGCTGCGTGAAGTAATGTAATCGTCAGGTCATAAGTGACTGTCATGAATGGTAAGGTGCCGTGCACGTTCGACTGTGCTGGTGTGCCGCATTCGTGCTCTTCTGATGACTCGGGTGATGGGCAACGCATGAGCTAGTGTCGGTACCAAACCACTGCACCGGCATGGCCGATCATATCCCTCACCGGTCTCGAAGGCCTTGCTGTTCATCGAGCCGGAAGGCATCGCAACGATAGCCGATCAAAACACTGCGGCAAGACCGCTCTTCGAGTTCCTCTTCGAGAATCTCCTCCTCCCTTTCCCTCCGTCCATGTCGTCGCCCGTGTTCTTCCTCAAGGTCTGCCGAAGTGCATGCCTCTCCACATTGGGCCCCGGCATCACGCCAACCGTATCGCCTCCACCCAGCGAGTCCGCCGGGCTGCTAAGGCCAGAATGCTGCGCCATCCCATTCATCATCGAGTCGCTCGCATACGAATTCGTCATGGACTGCGCCATGGCGACCTCCCGTGCTTGCTCGACGGCCTCAAGCCACTCCTGCGTGCTGAACTTGCTGCCTGCTGGGTCCGAGGTGGTTGCTCGTGGGTCTTCGAAGATGTACTGCTTGTCGCGCTAGGAGGGTTGTCAGCGGACATATCAGCAATCGTGCGAGGGCTCCTCTACTCACGAGGTCTACCTGCCAAGCTGTAAGGCCCTTGGGGTCGACAAAGCCTTTCCAGCTCGTGCCACTAGCCAGCAGACTCAGCTCCATCTTCGCCTTCTTCTCGTTGCCGCCCGCCGCCGCGATGATGACTCGTGCCGCACTTGTGATCAGTACCAGTCGTTCCCGTCGCTTTTGTGCGTTGCCGCCGAAGAAGCTCCGGAACTTGGGCTTCTCGGACGGAGTGCCTGGCTCGCCGGCCTTGCCGTTTGGACTTGACGGCTGCGGGCCACTCGACACGATCAAGTTGCCTAGCTTCAGTATCCGCTCATTGTTCCTATTGAGCACAGGGCTCCAGTCGATATCCAATTGGCTTGGGGGAGGGAGGTCGGTCACGCCGCGTAATTGTGGTCTACCGTTGCTCGATCCTTGGGCGACCCCATTCTGTCCTTGCATCGGCGACGTCAAGCCCATAGCAGCGGCTGCACCTGCCGCGGCCGTCGCCGTCCCTGCTCCGCCAAGTTTGATGGGGTCGGCGGGAGGTGGTACGTACGCCTTCAGTCTCGGCGCTTTCTGCCGCCACAACCCCTTGCCCCACTGCACGCCTTCGAAGAATCGATGGTCTCGGATGTGCTCTACTGGTAACCGGTTCGCAGGCTCTAGCACTAGCAATCGCTCTATCAAGTCCCTTGCCACCTCTGGGAAGCCGTCCGGGAAGCTATAGTCCAGCGCCAAGATCTTTTGAAAGGTCAAGTACTCATTCGCCGCTTTGAATGGTGGCCTTCCAGCCAGTAATTGATAGATGATGCAGCCGAAGGCCCACAGGTCGGACGCTTTGCAGGCATTCTTGTCACGCAGCAGCTCCGGACTGACATACTCTGCCGTGCCGACGAAGGATACAGCACGGTCGGTCTGAGCACCATCTGTCGGGTCGCCAGGCGCTTCTTGGCATCCTGAGCCATTCCGCTGTGGGTCCGGTAAGATCTTCGCCGTGCCAAAGTCGGTGAGCTTGATATGCATGTCGCGATCCATGAGCACGTTCTCGGGCTTCAGGTCGCGGTGTATCACGCCCCTGCCATGCAGGTACGCCACGCTATCCAATATCTCGGCGCCGTAGAATCGAGTGCATTCAATGTCAAACGAGCCAATCTTCTTCAGCACACCTAAGAGCTCGCCACCAGACGCCAGATCCAGCACGAAGTACAGCGACCGCTCATCTTGAAAGGTGTAGTACAGCCGCACGATACCCGGATGTTCCGTAAGCCGGTTCAGCGTATCGCGCTCGATGTTAACATATTTGACCTTCTTTTCCTTGATGATGTGTCGCTTGTCAAGGACCTTGATCGCATACTCCTTCAGCGTCTGCCGGTCCGTAGCCGCCAGCACGGTGGAGTACGAGCCCTCGCCAAGCGTGCGTCCGAAGTTGAAGTCCTTAACGCCCTTCTTGACGACCCTTGTCTGCGTCTGGCCAGCGGCGTCGGTCTCTTGCCTCGCCCCCACCGCTGCTCCTCGCTCGTGCCACTCCTCTGCAGTGCTCGGCATTGGCCCGTTGGCCACATAGGGTGCCTCTCCAACATCTGAGCCCTGGTTTGATGGCGGATGGACGCGCTTGGAGTTCCTCCGGGGTGGAAGAGGCCCATTGCCGCCGTTCATTTGCTGGCTGCCTTGTCGATACGACCGGCTGCCTTCCCTGCCCAACGCTCCCAATGTCCCTCCTCTCGCTGACCGAGACCCGCTTCTTGCCAAACCTGGAGCACTGCCGTCCGCAGAGCCCGGCTCATCCCGGTAGCGGTACGAGCCCTGACTGCTGGACATGGCAGAGCTCGATGAGCCGTTTGGCTGCATGTACATGCCGCTGATGGGCCGAATGGACGTGCTTTGCGCACTCGGCTGTCGTGCTTGCTGACTGTAGTTCGAGGAGTGGGCGGGGTGCTGTATGGCTTGCTGGGCCTGGTATCCCAGCGGCATACTCTGCCGGTGGCTCAGTCTCCGCGCCTGCGCATCGCTCGGCGAGCGTGACGTCTGTCTCGTGATCGGCGCCGCCGGCTGGCTCATCAAGTTGTGCGTCTCCGCGTTGAAGCCCAGAGGCTCCGGTGCCGCGCGCTCTTGCGACCGTGCCGGCAGCAGTCCGCCCCTCCTCTGCTCCGTGACCGTGCTCCCAGAAGACTGTGACGAGGGCGGAGGAGGTCGCGTGCGTGTGGCCGCGGGCGATGTCGGCGACATGGCTTCGTCGTCGTCGGGGTTGGTCAGGCGCAGCCCGCCCAGCGACTGGGACAGGCTGAGGTCGCCGTCCATGCTGTGTGCAATGCCGCTGGGGTGAGATGCGGTGGACAGGAGGGGATGGCGAGCCGAGGCGGCATCACCGTGATCTCCGAGCGCACGAGGTCCAGCGCCGCGGTGGGCTGTGCAAACCGCGGGTGTCGCCGCCGGATGCACCTACTCGCTCGTGCATGTGTCAACGCTCGAGGGCCGACGTTGCGGCAGCCTGCCACATGGAAAGCTTACACGTAAGGCTAGATTTTCGCCGGATGCAGTGTGTGGGTTTCGTGTACAGAGACGCCGAGCTTACGCCCTCGTGGGATCAAGAGTGCGCCGCCGCCACACCCGACACGTCGGACAGACATGTCCTGCACCCAAGACCGGCAGAAGCCATACCTTCAGCAGCATCGAATTCACTTGTGCTCACGACACGCGCATCTCACCTGGCCGCCGACACAATGGGCCTTCTCACTTCGCGGTGCCGTCAGAGTTGCTGGCCCCCGCAGCACACAGATTGGTCCACAGAGGCCGCATGCTGCTGCTAAGCGTGCTGCCTTCGGCGCAAGCGGATGAGATCGGTGGACGATGCTCATCACTGCAGGCCTGCACACGTGACGGCAAGCATCCCGTATTGTCCGCCGTACGAGCACACCTGAGCCAGCTTGGGCCTGACCAGTCACACCACCTCACGCGCTCTTGTGGAGATGTCGAGGGTGCGTATGGGGCGACAGCAACGGCGACCCAGTCTTGAGGAATGAGTCTCCATCCCCGGGTGCTGCGCTTCGCCATACCGTACCGGCCGGCCGACTCATGCTCTCTCATTCTCGGTGCCGCACGAAGGGCGCACATGCGCGAGCGCAGCACGCCGCAATCCTCCGCTGGACTTGCAAGCGTCGCAACTCCGGACATGAGCCTCGTCAGCAGCCGTACGATAGAACATGCCAAGCAGCTTGTCTATTTGGCAATTGGTCGACTCGAGTATAGATGCGCCTCCTCCTGTTTGGCCGTCCACCATCCAACGTGCCTTCTCCGGAAGGCAAAGTCCGTGATGACCCCATCATCACTCCCGTCCGACATGTACATGTAGCTTCATGTCATTCGTGGGCGGTATCGTTCGTCCGTGTCCTCTTGCCCCGGCTGTGATACCACAGTGGCAGAGTGGATGGGGTCTAACGCGAAGACGGAGACATGTAGTTCTGCCGGGCCGCGAGATCAGGCGCGGTGGTGTTTGAAGTAACAATCGCATCATCAAATGAAAGTACAGCAATCTCCTCATCGAGCGACGACTAGACCACTAGCGCATTGCCGCAAGATGATACAAGGTTAGCTGCAGGCTTGGCCGCAGACCCTACACTGTGAAACTGCGTGAGATAAGAGTGTCGCAAACGAACGTTCTTTCCCAACGCCAAACGCCGTGCTTCACCACATCATCGACGGCAGGAACCTTGCGGACGAGCGCAGGCAGTCTCGTACCTTAGACACTCGTTTTTACCTTCGCTTCTTGTGGGCCCCTTCTGCTTCTGCACCTGCTCGGATCTATAATCCAAGTCTTCTTCACCCAGGATCCCCCTCCGCCAACGATTCGCCACCGAGCAATCCCACATCATGAAGGGTCTCAGTGCGCTCATATCCACAGTCGTGGTCGCGCGCCATGCCCTTGCCTTGCCCACCATCGAGACCAAGGGCTCCAAGCTGTTCACCAGCGATGGCAACCAGTTCTTCATCAAGGGTTCGCTATCTCTGCCGCCGATGTGCCGGATTAGGATGCCGCGTGACTGACACCGCGCCCAGGTGTCGCGTATCAACTCACCGAGGACGACCCGCTGGCTCAGGGTGACCAGTGTGCGCTCGATGCCGCCCTGATGAAGACCCTCGGCGCCAACTCCATCCGAGTGTACCACGTCGACCCTACGGCCGACCACGATGCCTGCATGTCTGCATTCTCGGACGCCGGCATCTACGCGTGGATCGATGTCGATACCTTCTCGACTTACATCCTTGCCGACAGCCCTCAGTGGAACAGCACAATGTACGACGCCTACTCCAAGGTCATCGACGCCTTCCACAACTACGACAACGTGGCCGGCTTCTACGTCGGCAACGAAGTCCTCACCACCGGCGCCAGCAGCGTGGCGGCTCCCTACGTCAAGGCTGCAGCTCGCGACATGAAGGGTTACCGAGATTCCAAGGGCTACCGCACCATCCCGATTGGCTACTCGGCCGCCGACATCGCCGACCTGCGTCCCAACCTGCAGAACTACCTGGCCTGCGGAACTAACATGTCCGAATCCATGGACTTCTTCGCGTTGAACGCGTACGAGTGGTGCGGGAAGTCCGACTACGACACCTCCGGATACACGTTCCTGCAGCAGAATGCGAGCGAGTATCCCATCCCGATCTACTTCAGCGAGACAGGCTGCAACACACCCAAGCCGCGCACTTTTGACGACCAGGCCGCTATCCTTGGCTCGGAGATGAGCGGTACGTGGTCGGGCGCCATCATCTACGAGTGGATCCAGGAGACGAACGACTACGGTTTGATCTCGTACGGGCCAACCGCCGATCCAACGGCGACCGACGGCGGCGTCGTAGCCGGTTACACCCGCACCGGTACACCCACTGCCATCTCGCCCGACTTCGACAACCTCAGCAATCACTGGAAGACGCTGTCCCCCACCGGAGTCTCCATCAGTGCCTACACCGCCAGCCCCAGCCCGATCTCGTGCCCAGCATACACGAGCGGACTGTGGGAGGTCTCCGGCAATGTTCCTCTGCCAACCGTGGGCGCTGCGCTTTCGCTATCGTCATCTTCCGCCGGTACCGGCAGCGCTCCCACCGGGACAGCGTCAGGGTCATCCGCTGGCTCGTCTGGAGCAGGTTCGCTGACCTCCGCGGCCGCTGCAGCCTCGAGCTCAGCTGCCGGCACTCGAGGTAATGTGCAGATTGGCGTTGTGGGCGTTGGTATCGGGCTGTGGGCTGCATACGGGGCGGCATGATAGCATTATCCGGTTTGCGAGTAGTGCGCACAGCATTCTAGGCGTACTGAGCGTGCGATTGAGCGTGGGAGCCTGTAACTAATAAGCTACATACATGGCTATGTGAGTATCGCAGTGCACATGGGGTATGTCCCTTACCTGTCCCACGATTCATGACTTCACTGCTCTTGTGCTCCGTACGAGAGCTCCTACAGCTACTTCCATCGGAGCTACCTATTGCCGCCGCGTGTAGTCGTATTCCGGCGACCGGGCCTCACGCATATCTTGATCTTGCAATCATTGTGCAGCACCAATAAAAGCAGCTAGCGTGACGTGCAGTTTGAGGACAGATTCGGAATCGTAGTCAGGATGGACAGTACTCGACAGGCCGTTTTGTTCATCTATACAACGAGCCATGACACCATCCTCTCGATCACCGTCGATCAACGCGATCGACCCTGACCTCCGTCTTCGTTGTCGTCTTGATTGCTGGAAACGTTGACATCGGTATCAGAATCTGCTCCTGGCTGTCTCTTGCTAACGGGCCAGCCGTGATTACGGTAGTATTGCCCAGCGTCGGTAAATGCATTCCCAGCGCTTTCGCCAAGTTGTGTTGGATCTCGCTGTCGTCAGATCGTCGTCGGCTCGAGTCGGTGCTTGTGGAGAGCAATGTGCCGTGCTTGATGTGCTTGAAGATCGGCGCGACTGCAGGGATGGACGCGGAGATGATTATGATGTTCAATTCAAGAGACGACGAGATGTATAGCGGGACGATGTTGTCTGGTCCAGAGTCAGTGCAGGGCCAAGTCAAAGAATCCCCGGTTCGACTCACGGCTGTGATCCCAATCAAAGGTGAACAGTCTGTCAATCTCTTTGGTCCTGACTATGGCTGCAATCATAGCACTGCACCGGGTCAGCACCAGACGGCGCCCCACAGACCTTCTAGACACTCACAGGCTGCTTAGACACAGTAGCGCCGCGACTGCGAGCTTGGCACTCGACGTTGTCTTGAGTCGCAGGACGAGGAGCGTCGGAATGAGTGTGAGAGCACCGTCGGTGACCACGTTCATCGCTATGCTGGCAGTAAGCATACTTTCATGGCACAGAAAGTTCGTAGCCTTTACCCACCACATATGGATTGCGTGAATCGTGCTAGTGGCGAAGCCCGGAAACATGTCTGGTCCGGACTGCATTCTTAGTGAGGTTCGACGACACGACATGGGAAGGGACGTACATTGCGAACCTCTCAACATCGGTACCACATGTGCCATAGACCGTAATCAGGAGTGCAATGTTGAGCAGCACCTGGATCGAGACCAGAATCCAGAGGTAGCATCTGAGGTCATGCCGTGATCGCCCTACGATGGCTAACAGGTACAGGGCGAAAGCAACTCGCCCTAGCCTATGCTGTTGTCAGCGAACGGATGGGCTGGCGGTCGCTCGTCTCTTGAGCCACTGGGTCGGCACTCTACTCACATAGGGCCAACGATGCAGAAGCCCAGTGCAATGTAGTCCCACCTCAGCACTTTGAAGACCGAAGACAACTGGAGATACTCGTAGTGGCGGCCCAGTCCGTGATGATACGAGCGCTGGATGCAAGCCGAATAGACGGCATTGCATGCATGGGCTGAGACTCGAGCGTCAGCGCAGCACGCCACACCGTGTGACGATCATACCTAGGAGCATCGACACATCATCGGCAGCGAAACGCTTGAGTAAGAGCTTGGAGAGTAGCCGTCCGACGACAAGTAGCGTTGAGGCGCCGAAGAGAATCCATGTGAGGATGCAGACGGTACCGCCCACGTTGCGATTCGGAGGCAAGACTGCAGGCAAAGGGATGGAGGCGATGTCCAGGCCGGCCATCAGAGGCTACTCGCGTCTCCGAGCACTACGCATTGGCGATGTTGTTGACAAGCGGCACTGTTGCCTGCTGAGACGGTAGGAGCAAGCAGCCCATTCGCACCGTGCAAGCCGCCCGTGCGGGAAGCACACAGTACTTGAGGTCGGGAACATGGCGGCACGGTCGAAGAACCATAAATCGGACTATCAGTCGAACTAACGGTCCACGCATGAAACGAACCGCTTCTCCGCCACGGAGTACTGTCCGGAGGCTGCGCTACCGTCGATAGCAGTCACCCGTCCGCATACTTGTCGCTATCGAGGAGATTGGATCGTCGAATCAACCAGGCTCCTGCCGTGCTGTCAAGATCTGCTCCCAGCCGTGTTCGCTCGGTATCTTGCAAGGGTCACAAGGGGAACGGCACATGTCGCAGCCGCACCCGCAGCCGTCGTCACCGCGGTCGCGAACATTGGATCTGACGCGCGGAACGCAAGACTTGCGTAGGGACCATACGAGCTCCATCGGCCTCGTAAGGTATCCGCTCAAATGCGACCTTCTGGTCGCATCATGTAGCGATCGCGATTCATGGAACCCTTGCCCATGTTTGAAGCTTAGAAGCCAACATCCCCGCCCCGCATTGCCCCTGGTCGCACGAGCGTTCTGCCCGGCCCGCCTGGACCGAACCATGCTTAAATCGCGGGTTATTATTGCGAGCATGCATGGAAGCCATGCGACATGAGGAATCTACAGTAGGTTGCCGGCAATCGACGATATGGCGCCTCGCCCCTCCACGCTTCTCAGCCGCTGTTGCCGCCACCGTTTCCGAACGACGTCCCCACGAACACCACCTGCACGCTGGCCAGCGTGGCCGTCGCAGCGAACACCTCGACCCGGCGAGCCTCGGTAAAGATCGCCAGCGCCGCGGCGAACACGCCTGAGAACAGCACGATGAAAGCCAGTCGCCAGATCTCGTTCCGGATGAAGTAAAGGACCACGATGGACAGCGTGGGCAGCGCGGATGCAACGACCATGGTGATGCCACCGATCCACTTGCTAATCGCACTCTCGGCGTACACATACTCGCCCAAGTCGCCGTCTGGGCCCTTGAATCGGCTGTATATCCTGTGCCACCAGTCCATGGCCCTCGTGGTGAAGAAACGCGTGAAGGGATCTTGATGCCTCTGGAACTCGGGATTTAGCGTCACAAGGTCTTGCTGAATCGGCTTACGGTCATCGTCCCAAATCGCATAGATCGTGTTCTCCGGGTGCTCCAGCCATCCAGGCTTGTCAGCCTTTTCGCTCGAGATGAAGTTATAGATGGACTCGACGAAAGACCGGTCAGGCTTAGGCAGGCGGTGCAGCTGATACTGTTCCAGGAGCAAGCTGTTGAACGTGGCTAGCGCTCGGCCAACCTCTTCGTGCTTCTTCTGCAGGATGTATCCGGTCGTGCCTGACTGAGCTCCAAAGATGTGGCGCACGTTGTAGTGTAGATCCTTCTCATCCGCAAAGGTCTGCTCCATCTCGTGCAGCTCGTGCTCGAGGTGCACGAGCTTGGCTTGATGGTAGAGAAGGTTTCGGGCGTTCAGCGACGCAAACCGCCTGTAGATGGCGTAGCCCTCTTGGCCACTCAAGAATGTCGCGAGCTTAGGGTAGCCGTGGAGAGCATCATCCTCCACGCGTAGGGTAGGCTCGCGTTCGAGCGTAGGCGAGGTGCAGCCCGAGGGGAATGAGGTCGCCGTGTCCCTCCGCTCGCCCTTGGAATTGAAGTGAGTGGAGCTCATCGTGCTGCTTGCGCGCCGCATGCCTGGTGGCCGGAATCGGAAGCCACTTCTCTGCGCTTCGACATCGTCGACACGTGACTGCCGTCTCTCGGTGTCAGGCGCAATAGGCGACGGTTCCTCGACGATGGTGCTGCCAGTTACGGACATCCTGATCAGGGCAAACGAAGGAGGAGAAGGGGAAGACGAGAGGGATCATAGTAGACAGGACTATGTTCCAATGAAGGCCTCTCTGCAGCGAGTCGCGCGACTGAAGCCCGGCCGTCTCCTGCAGGTAACATGGCGTGCATGGGGTGAGAGGAGGGATCGTGCATCTGTCGGTTGCTCCAGCTGCTCAGCCGCACCATCGTGCTTGCATCCCGTCCGTCACGATGAGCGAGACGGGAGAAGACTTACACGTCGCGAAGCGCTTGGTGTGGAGCCTGGCCGCATCAATTGTGGGTGGAGATTGGGCATGTTGAGCAGGGCACCTTGTGGAGGTCTCGCGACCAGGTCGCCGTCGAGGAGGCGGAACACCGCCGCCCATGCAACCCGAAGCCGAAGTCCCCTCATCATCATGCAGGAGATCAAGGCGTCCAGCGCTAAGGATGCCCAACTCTCAGCCCTTCTCCATCCTGTCGACGGTTTTCAGGTTGCGTTCGCCGGCTGGGTGGCCGAGAAGCAGGAGGCACCTCAGTCGCGTCCCCAAGGCAAACCCGAGTGGGCCAATGAGCGCCTTGAGAGTGGTCGCGCACCTGAGGCCGCACCCTCACGACACAGACGACTTGCCTGAACGGATTCAACATGGACCCCAACGTGCAATCTACCGCGAGGCGGAGTGATCGCTCTGGACGCGTGGCTCTGTCCCGCGCGGCCCCCAGGAACGGTGCCGCGCTGTGATGGGCTGTACAGCAGATTGCGCCATGCTTCGTAAAGGCTCCCAAACGGCCAAGACCTCTACGAGTACGGAGCGTATTGGCATCACAGCATCCGAGATGGGCTGGCTATAAGTAGACGCACCTTTCCCAGCATTCCCGCGGGGCGCTTCAAGTCCGTTGCCAGTAGTCACAAGCGATCTCAATCTCGCAATCAACCCCCACCGCAGCGTAGGATACCATCGACAGCCTCGAGGTCAACCACTGGAGTTCCGGAATGGCCGTCTCACAGACCGTAGAGGTTGTCCCGGCCCTGGTTATTCCGAGCAAAGGCACCAAGCGGGCCAGAGTCGACTTCGAGGGTACCACAACGAGCACATCGCACTCGGTCCGCCCGAGCCCCTCGCCTACGCCAGATAGCAGTCTGGCCTACTTCGATGATGACTGCCACGATGAATATGAGTTCATCCGTGTGCCCAAGAAACGACAATATGACCTATTCCGTGTGTCGCGCCGCAAGCCCGAGGAGCGCGACAGAGCCGAGCTACCTCTGACTGCAACTCAACCGGATGGGACCAGAGTGACGATGTGGGCGAAGCTCGACACAGGGGCCGACGTCAACACGATCAACCAGAGCACCCTCGAGAAGTTCCTCGGTCACGACGTTGCCCGCAAGAGGATGCGGACCATGACCGAAGAGCAGTTCAACATGATTGGCGACACGCACTTTGACGCCAACCACAGCGTCGACCTGGACTTTGTGGCCGGCGTGTCCAAGAAGCTGTTCACCAAAGTCAATTTCATCGTCATCCCGGACAATGCCGCGACAGCAAATACCGACGGAGTGCCAAATGTGCTGCTCGGCCTGTCATTCCTGCAGCAGGAGTCGATGTTGATGATCGACGTGGAGTACTGCCATGGCGCAGAAGAAGGCTTGCCGGTGATTGCTGGTAAACCGACCGATGAAAGTGAAGGGGCAGTCGGGATCCTGCCCATCGTGAAGTTGAAGCCTGTCAAAGGCATGGTCAGACCTGGGAGGTGATGGGGCATGTGCGCAACTAGAAGACATCAACCGTCTGCCTCGTGGCCATGTAGGCCGGTCGCCACGGTTGCGAAGGCGCGCCAAGCGCTTGCGGAGATGGGGCGAGGAGCCGGAGATGGCAACAACGGAGAAGGAGCTCACGGAAAGGGATGCATGTACGTTACCGAAGCGAATGTGAAGGTCGAGAACCTCGGGCAGGGTCGTCGAAGCGAGCGACTGCGAGAAGTGTGCTTTCGGGCAATGTCTCTCGACGTCCCGGCGACGCCAAGAATGTTTCCTTGCTGCTACATGGACAGTCGCCGTCTACACGGATGTACTTACAACAAGTTCGGCTCCACTATGCCCGTCTGTTGCGGGATCAGCGTGTAGGTTTCGATCCGTCTGTGCCGCGCAAAATCAAAAGTCTTCTCTTTGCCCTGCCGGCATTCACCGAGGTCGATCTCTGCGACAACGAGCTCGTCCTCGGTCGTCTTTGCTTCCGCGAGTACATGTCCTTCGGGGCTGACGATGGCGCTGCCTCCAATGAGATCGTACTTGCCGTCATCCAAGCCGCATCGCGCAGAGGAGATGGAGAAGCAGGCATTCATGTAGCTGTTGGATTGCTGGACAAGCCGTGAGTGGAAGAGAGCTTCTTCTGTTGCCTTCTCTGGAGACATCGGCTTGGAGCCCCAGAGGTGGGCCATATTACCTAGTAGCTTGTCAGTTCTATAGCACCTCGGCTCAACCGCGCTGTGACATGCAACATACCACCCGTGTTGAAGCCGAACAGGACCAGCTCCACGCCTTGGAGTGCATATACCCGCCATGCCTCGGGCCATCGACGGTCGTTGCAGATCATCATGCCCATGATTGGATCTCCTTTGCCATCTGTGCTTTCATCTGCGTTCGCCGATTCACGCTTGATAGCATCCGGAATCAAGCCAGGAACACGATATGCCTTGAATCCCAAGTTCCCTGGTTCGAAGTAGCGCTACGACGGGACATATGAGATTCAGTAGCTAGCTCCCTAAATGCCGGGACAACATCCAAGGGTACTATCATTGATGTGCTCACCTTTTCCAGCTGATTGATGGCGTCGGGGTCCGGAAACGGCTCCTTCGTCCCGGGCAAATGGACTTTGCGGTATTTGCTGATGACTTTGTTGTCGCTGGCAGAATAGTAGACGCAGGTGTTGTAGCCCGTAGCCTCCGGTGTGCGTTCCGCGTAGCCGATCGAGACGTCGACGCCGAGTTCGTGTGCGGTGTCGAACAGCGGCTTGACATCGGCAGACTGGGTGATGTCTGCGCCATGCTCGAAGAACTTGTCAAGCTCCTCCCGAGTCTCGAAGAGATATCGCGGGAAGAACGTGGTGAACGAGACCTCGGGATAGACAACCAGCTGGACTTTCTTCGAGGCTGCTTCTTGGAGGAGCTTGATGAGCCTCTGCACGACATCGTGCTTGGGCGTATCTCGATCGATGCGACCAACTTGGGCTGCAGCCACGGTCAGTCGACGAGGCATCCAGGCTACAGCTACGAGTGGTCTGGTGGTCCAGTAGTCCACTTGGATGTGTGTATCGCGCCCTCAGGAAATCCTTCGTGTTGCCGCAGGACAGCTAGGTACTCTAGACAGCACGGTCATCTGCTCAGAGCACTACAGCTCCATATATCACCTGTACTCGTTCTCGCCGCGCATACGTGTACCATTCGCGGGCAAAACACCAGGCCCGCCGAAGCAGCTGCCTATCTTGCCCGGTCTATGAGCTTATCGGCGGCGCGGGTTGGCCGTTGGTGATCAATCCGTCGGACATGCTGGAGCCGCTGTGATAGCGGCATAGTCCTATGTAGTCGTCTACTCCGGACATGTATATGTATTTGAGCAGAGGGAGTCGTTGCTTCCCCCCAGTCAGCGAGCCAACTCGACGCCAAGGATGTCGACGTGAGTGGCGCGGGAACTGCAGGTGATTCCAGCCACGCCTCCCAGATTTCTTCGGACGAGATGGAGTTTGACCTTCTCATTCGCAATGGCATCATTGTGATTGACACCGCTGCCACATTTGACCTTCACGACTAATCTGGACAGGTCACCGCCAGCGAGGTTCTGCCCGCCGGCCTCGAGATCGGAGTCCGCGATGGCAAGATCGTCTGCATTGGGAGCGGCCTACCCTCGTCTGCCAATACTTCAATCATCGATGCCGAAGGCGCATACATCACTCCGGGCGGCGTAGACTCGCATGTTCATCTGGCGCAATGGAATGCTCCGACGGGCGACGGTTGGGAGACGGGAACCCGGAGTGCCGTCGCTGGGGGCACCACAACCATCATCGCGTTCGCTTCCCAGATGAAAGAGGACACTTCTCTGTTCCCGGTGCTCGAGGAGTATGACAAGACCTCAAAGGACCAGAGCTACTGCGACTACGGTTATCACTTCATTCTGACGAATCCGACGAAGGAGATCCTGCAGGACGAGTTGCCTGTCTTGGCAAGCGAACGAGGCATTACGAGCGTGAAGCTGTATATGACTTACGATGCAATGAAGGTCAACGATCGAGAGGTCTTGGACATCCTTTTCGCATGCAAGAACTTGGGTATGACGACCATGATTCACGCAGAGTCTCACGACATGATCTCGCTTATCATCGAGGGCCTGGAGCGCAACAAGCACACCGAGCCATACTTCCACGCTTTGGCACGACCGCGCATTGCAGAAGACGAAGCCTCGTACCGGGCAATCTCACTGGCCGAGCTGGCGGATGCACCGATGCTCATCGTGCACATGAGCTCGGAGATTGCCCTTGCTCACGTACGCGATGCACAGACGAGACTGTTGCCCATCCACGCCGAGACCTGCCCGCAGTATCTCTTCCTACTCTCTGACAAGCTGAAGGCTGAGCCACATGATCATTTTGCCGGCGCAAGACACGTCTGCTCCCCTCCGCTGAGGCATCGTCCTGAGGACCTTGAAGGCCTATGGCGTAACATCGCAAACGGCACTGTCACCACATTCTCGTCCGATCACGCACCAACAAAGTATTTCGCCGAAGGTGGCAAGCGACTGGGCCTCATAGACGGCATTCCACGGTTCACGAAGATCCCCAACGGCTTGCCCGGCGTGGAGACTCGAGTCCCACTGCTGTTCAGTCAGACTCCAGCCTGCGTTTCGGCAGATAAAGCACGCTTAAGCTTGCCTCGCTTTGTGCAGTTGACGGCAACCAACCCAGCTAAGTTGTATGGGTTGAACGGACGGAAGGGCAGTATAGCTCCTGGTTACGATGCTGATCTCATCATCTGGCATCCCCATGACACAGGCGCCTGCACAATCCAGCAGAGCAACCTTCACCACGACATCGACTACACCCCATACGAGGGCATTCACGTCGGTAATTGGCCCCGATATACTATCCTTCGCGGCAAGATAATATGGGATCAATCGAAGGGTGTTTTGGGGGATATGAAGGATGGTCAGTGGCTCAAAAGGGGCCGAGGGGAAGTGCTTGTGGGCAAGACGGGTAACCTGCCGAGGGGCATGCTGGAGGATGAGAAGCAATACTGGGTGTAGAGCAGGTCGATAGGCTACACGACTCAGGAAGGGGACAAGGGGATGCGGGTATTGCTGCGCGCGAGTGGACAGGCTCAGAGTTACTGCTTACCGACGTACCACAGCGGACTCGTTCAGTCTCCGCCACACTTCATTCGTTGAGAACGCTATTACCAGCCATACCCTGCCATCACCCCGCCATCCCCATACCGAGATCTCGCCCGATCTAGCAGTAGCCAGCAAGATCCCGAGCCAGCTCCATCCCCATGCTGCGGCCCGTCTCCGCTTCGGCGCCGCAAGCGCTCCACCAGCAGCTGCTCTCCAGCTCAGCACGGCGAAGACGAAGACACGCCTCGACCTTGCTCCGCAGCACAGCGTCCCACTCCTCGTCGCTCTTCTCGCCGTCGTAGTAGCCGCTCTTCCCGAGCGTGCGGGCGTTGCTGCGTTCGCGCGAGGCATCGCTGGCGTCGCAGAGGCGGCGATAGCCCGTCTTGATGGCCTGCTTCACGCGCTTGATGGCGCGGCGTGGAGCAGAGATGGCAGCAGGCATGCCGCAGAAGCGAGCCATGTTTGCTTTCTGCCACAGGAGATCAGCTCATGCCGTGATAGAGTCGATGAGTGCTACTTACTGGTGCTTGGTGTTGTTGAGAGTGTGTTGATGTGTAGTGTGGTGCGTTGGTATTCTCGGTATTGCACTGTTTGATCTGGTGCAGTTGTGTGAGAGCTGAGAGTGTGAGAGTCTTGTTAGATGGCCTCTGAGACAGCGGCCAGCGGTGTCTATTTATCTGAGAAGCAGCGCATCGGTGGACACGATTCTTAAAGCATTGCTGTGAGGACACTGCTAGTGCAGCATGCCGAGAGTGCGCGTTGTGCCGACCATATTACCTACACTTGTCTTTCCACGCCAAGATTTGCGACCGCCAAATCCACAACTTGCCACGGACAGCAGGCAAAAGGCTCCTCCGGGAGGTCCTGCGGGCGTTCACAACCCGTGCAACGCCTGATTTGGATGTGCACGGCGTTCGTGAGAAGGAGGACTGCGCCCGTGATAGAATTCCGGTATACACGATCCTGCGCAGATGTGAGGCTTGGCAGAAATTGAACTCGAAAACAGTGGGGCTGGACCCAGGGGCGTCTTGCGCGGACCCACCAATATGAGGACGCTCACCGTGAATTGAGTCCCATGCTCCGTACCTTTCAATTCCTGGGTCTGTTCCCAACCGGCGAAGTGGACGCCCAGCTCGTCCGCTGTGTCCGGGGAGGTAAGCAAGAAGCAGCTTCTCGTCTCGAGCTCTGGAATCACCCGGCGTGATCGCTTCCCGGTGCCCACAGTGCGACGACGGGCGATGTTTCATGTCGGCAATCCAGTCACGCGCGGCGTATAAGGGAGGTAAGCTGTATCGCACAAGCCCATTTGACGATGTCCAGTATGATGCTCGTCATAGCCCAATGATCCAGATCGCCCGATAGATCCACCTTCCACGGGCAGAGTAGGCACAACACGTCTTGAAGATCCTTACACACCTTGCCCGATCGCTCCCAAAAGCTCACATCGCATACAACTTATCCAATTCAACTCTAGACCTCTTCTCGCGGTTCTCACCGACCACTCCAAGCTTGGATCATCTCACTCGACTGCATCATGCTTGCCCCTCCTCGCAAGCTTATCAGGACGGTCTGCGTGACCGAGCCAAGCATCGGTCTCGTGAGCTACCTTCGTCCGGAAACCACCAGGATCGACGCCAGGGACGTCAAGCGTCCGTACACCGACAAGCTCGTGAAGCCGGTCAGTGACGGCAGCACAGAGACATCTCGCAAGCCTCGTAAGCAGACGAGTGGGAGGAAGCGCGCGCCAAGCAGCAGCAGCAGGCCGACATGCGTCGCGGAGGAAGCGTCTGCGCCGGGAGTAGGCTGGAAGGCTGGTCCGGTATTCGAATTCTCCAACAGCCTCCGTGAGATGGACTGCTGACCGCTCACCAGGGTGGCCCGGTCAACGACAAGCCATCTACCGTCCGATTCGACCTGATGGACGGCCCGAACAATGCCAGCATCCCACGCATTGTCGTTGATGCTGCTCCCGCCGTCCACTTGACTCGGACGCAGTATCTCGAGAAGAGCGCGACGGCCCACCAGCGGAGGGCGACGGAAGCCCAGTGGGCGCGGGAGTGCGCTGCGTTGCCGAGACTGGAGCGAAGGGACAGTCTTGATGGGCTGGCGATGATCAAATGCCAGCGTAGGACGAGCAGGTGCTCGCAGTTGCTTCTCGCCGTCAAGGAGGTGGGCTCCTGCTCGTCCGCAGCTGCTGCCAGATGTGTTCGAGTCTGAAGCATCATGAAGATGCATGCTGCGATTAGATATTACGAAGATGAATGACAGTCACGCGCTATCCTCGCTCCTCCTTCGATGTCCAGCCAAGGTCTCTCTTCGAATTATGACACTGGCCGGTGACTGATCGCGTTCCAAAAGGCGTGGTGAGGGCCCCGTGCTACCCTGTCGCAAAACGTGGCGCTCGCTGGATCAGAAGTATCGCGGAGGGGCACGCAGTACAAGCTACTCGAACGTAACCTTCTTGCCACTCTTGACATCCGGCCAAAACTCCTTCTCTGCCCAGATGACCTGCCGCCACGCCGTCTCGCACTCCTGCCACTCCCACCCATCCTCCGCCGCTCTCTCGCCCCCGAACTTGTTCACGAGCGCGCCGATCTTCCTGACGAAGGCCTCGAACTCCGGCGAGCTCCAATTAGGTATGAAGGTCCGCTGCATGACATCCTTCTCCTTGGCCTTCAGCCCCTGGTCCATCTTGCTCTTCGCGTGTCGCCACGCACGCAGGTAGCATTCCTCCGTCGCCCACAGCACCACCAGCCCGACGATCAGCGGCTTCGACGGGGCGGCCGCGCCCGCAAACAGGTCCTGGTAGGCGCGGGTGTGCACGCTGGGCTGCGCGTCGCAGATCTCGTCCAGCCAGCCTTCGGCCGCAGCCGTGTCCTCGAACATCTTCGCCTCGCTGCGGATGTTGACCAGGCAGTCGATGAGCAGGTCCGCGGCGCGCCATTCGAGCGTCGTCACGCGGTCGGCCGTGGTCGGGATGGGCACCTTGGCGAGCAGGGCGCCGATGAAGTTGGTGTAGGCGAGCGCATACAGGCGGTCCTGCGCGAGCCAGGCTTTGACGTGCTCGACGGGCAGGGACTTGGTCGCGGCGGCTTCCAGGAAGGGATGCTGCGTCGCGGCCTTGAGCCCGGAGTCGTCCAGGTGCAGCAGATGGGAGGTCAGGGAAGGCATGGCCACGCCGTCTCGGTGAGTGGTGACGAGGGTGTATGACGAAGACGCGGAAGTGTGCTGGAAGATGAGACGCCTACCTTCGTTCAACTACGTCCAGGCTCGTCGTGCCTTCGAGTGGTTGACTTCGACACGACCGTTGGAGATCGGGGGCTGGGAAACTGGGAAATGACGAGGTGGGGAGGGGTGGGCGGGCGTTGGCGTTGGCGTTGCAGCGACGACAGACAGCCCCTCGTCCTTCGAACATACTCCGCACATCACGATATGGAATACGATGGCAGCGGCGTGCATGACAACAACCACCTGCATCCTACCGTGCCCAGACTTCATGCACACGTCACAGATTCCGTACAGCTCACTACAACGATGCAGCACTCATCACGCGAGGTGGAACCCCTCGTACTCCCTCGCCCGGACATCCTCAAGCGTCTTCTTGTACCTCGGGATGCCGCCGGCATAGTTGAGATGCTCGCGGGGCTTGCCTGAGGATGGAGAGGCGATCAGCATGTGTCCCGCCCAAGGAGCAGTGGCTCTTGATCGAGCGGAGCACACTCACCAGGAATATTCGCGCCATTGTACCACGAGTCGACCTTGCCGCGCGGCGTGTCATTGATCAAGTCATTGACGAGATCCTTCCACTCCGCCTCTGCCTTGGGATCTGCATCGATCTTGCGGAGCTTCTTGTCTCGCATATCACTCAGCACGTCCGCAATCCAGTCACCTTGGATCTCGATGCAGGACGGGCCGTTCGAGAAGGCGGTCGGTGCTTGTGGGCCGTAGGTGCTAGGCAGCATCAGCCTTAGCTTTCTTCGCGAGACTGCAACGCTACATGTACTCACAAGAAGAAGTTCGGGAACCGCGCAGTCGAGAGACCCAGGTACGTCCAGGTCCCTTTCGCCCACTTGTCGCCCATGAGCTCCCCGTCGATGCCCGCGATCTTCATGTCCTTCAACCCGCCGGTAATGGAGTCGAAGCCAGTCGCGAGGGCAATCATGTCGAGCTTGTGGTGCGTGCCGTCCTTCTGGACGATGCCATCCGAGACAAAACGATCGATGGGATTGGTCCGGACGTCGATGACATCGACGTTGTCCTGCTCATCGATTAGTACGGCGGCAGTGCACGGCACACGGGACTCCGTACCCTGTTGAACTGGTCATAGAAGTCCTGCAGGCGATACGTAAGAAAGTCAGTAGGTCTCTCAGAACGTACCCCATCGCTATACTCACCTGCTCGAGCGATAGCCTTTTGCCGCCAAAGAGGTGCGGACGCTCCATCGGCGCCAACAGCTCTGCCTTTTTGGGGTCCTTGACACGTTCTCGCGTCCGGTCTCGCCAGAAGTTGTAGGCTTCTTGGTTGGCTTCCGCGTTGCGGGTCATGTCGTAGTAGTTGTTCATGAGGAAGCGAAAGCCGCCCTGTCCCGTCAGTATCTTCTGATGATCCCGTCGAGATCGGATTCGCCTGCTCACCATCTTCCACAGCAGGCCATAGAACACATCCCGCTCCTCCGGTGTATGGTCATAAGTCAGATTCTCTCGCCACTGGTACAAGAAGCCATTGTAATGGTTGTTCCGGTCAGCGAACCTGGCTCCCAGACCTGCCGCGACCTCCTTCTGCTCTTCCTTCGTCATGTAGACCTGGTTCATGGGACACGCCAGGTTGGGAGTCCGCTGGAACATCTTGAGATTGCCCTCGTCACCGATCTCTCGACACCACTCCTGCGTGATCTGGACCCCAGTCGCACCTGTGCCGATCACCGCGACCCGTTTGCCTCTCACATCCACGCCGCCCTTGGGCCAAAAGCTCGAGTGGAACATCGTGCCCTCGAAATCCTCGTAACCCGGCCAGTCCGGGAAGTACCTCTTTGCCGCGAAACCCGTGCACGCCGTCCAGAAGCGCGTGGTGATCTTTTGACCGCTGTCGCAACGGATCGACCAGACGCATGCCTTGTCGTCCCAGACCGCATCGGTGACTTTGGCGTTGAAGATGCAATCGCTCTTGATGTGCAGCCGCTCATCGACAAACTTGAAGTAAGCCCGCAGCTCGTTGTGGTCCGGGTAATGCGATGACCATGTCCATTCGTCGTACACTTCGGGCAGTGACAGCGCATAGACGGGATACTGGCTGTCTACTCTTGCTCCAGGGTAGCGGTTCTATGCAGCTGTCAGCTATCGGTACGGATGTGGGCCGAAGGGTGGTCGGATCACACACCCAGTACCATATGCCTCCCAAGTCTGAGCCAGCCTGTTGTTATCGTCAACGAAGTCGACGCTGATTTTGACGGATCTTACGACATGCCTCTACGATCTTTGCATTGAAGCCTTGTTGTCGAAGCCGATTGAGCAGCCAGATACCAGCGAACCCGGCCCCGACGATGACCATATCCAGCGTGTCATCGTCAGAACTTCTGCTTGCGTGCTCGGTCTCCAGAGTGCCATTTGATGGCTCTGCTCCGGCAAGTTCCCTTCGGAGTGGCATAGTGGAGGCTTGTAAGTGTGGGTACAGTCACTTCACGTCAGTGCGGACCGGCGGATCCAGTGTGAGTGAGAGTAAGGTGCTTTCTGTTCACATATGCCTTTCCCTACTAGCGCGAGATGGTAGACACATTTATGCAAGGCAGCAAGACGGCTATTGAGCAGAGATAGCCGTGGTTGGGCGGGGAAGTACTGGTAGCCCTCTCTCTGACAGCACAGTGGCGATTCCTGCATTCTGGACAACCTATCTGCGCGGAGTCCGTTCAGTCCATGGAAATGTCGCTCCTCCGCCTTTCTCGCGTGGTAGCTAAGAGCGTTTCGAGAAGCTACGTGCCGCGGAGGCACGTCGCTGCATAGATAGCCTTACTTCTCTATGTACCAGCCGAGGTCAGCTTCATCGTCGAACTCTTCGGCGGTGAATCCATTGCCCATGAAGCTGAAGCGATTGTCGCTCCTGTATGTAATGTCAAAGTCTTCCGCTCGAATGCTCTCGATCATGCGCTTGTACAGGATCGCACTTCCGCCGAACAGCGCCGTCACTCGGCCGTCTTTCGTTCCTCGCTTGTACCAACTCACGCAGTCACCACTCCAGACGAGCGTCTTGTGGATCTCATCACAGTAATCATTGAAAGCTCGGACTGCAGACTCTTTGGGAGTTGCGGACTTGATGTTTTCCGTCGCTATCTTCCGAATCCATTGGCAGAAATAATCGCCGGTCCAGTTCAGTGCTTCCATGAGTGATCCGTGACCGACGACGGCATTCGGTCCCATCATGACAAAGTAATTGGGCATGTCGGACGTAGCGACGGAGAGGTAGGACTCCGGCTCGTCCTTCCACTTGTCACGGAGATCAACGCCATTGAGCCCGACAAGTGGGTAGCGGGGACGGTGCGACACATCGAAGCCTGTGGCGCAGACGACTAGTGCTAGTTAGATGGCAGTAGCCCCAGGGCAGCTTGAGACGGTCAACGTACCAACATCAACCTCGTGGGCCCTTCCATCCTCAATGTGCACCGCGTTTGCGGAGATGTGAGTGATCTTGCTGTTCGTGACGTGGCAGTTCGACTTGGTGAATGACTCGAGATAGCCCGGCCCTGGCGTAATGCGGCGACACCCGACCTCCCATTTCGGGATGAGCATCTCGCAGAGTCTAGGGTCATTACCCAGCTTGTTCGCCATTTGTTGCGTTGCGAACGCTACCGCGTCCTTGTTGGTGCTGCTGCCTTTCATGAACTGCCCCTCCGTGTCAGAATAGTAGCCATCTGCAGACTGGGGAACACTCACCATGCGGAATGCCTTGTTAGTCCGAGCAATCATGTCGTGCCTCATGTTCCTCAGCTCTGTAGGGTTCTCCCTCCACAGCTGCTTCTCTTCCGCCGTGTAGGCCGGGTTTGGATCGTCGGTCTCTCGCCCGAGATGCTTCGACGGCGGCACTCGGTAGTAGACCCAAGTCGGTCCTCGCAAGAAGTTCGTCACTGCAGTCCCTGGAAGCTGCTGCAGCTGTGGCACGATCTGAATGCCCGAGCTGCCATTGCCGATGACTGCGATCCGCTTGTTGCTGTAGTCGTATTCGTGGTCCCAATCTGCAGAGTGAGTTATGTGGCCCTCGAAGTCATGCAATCCGGATATCTCGGGCCACTTGTGATGTACGAGGACGCCCTGGCCAGACAGCAGCACGTCTGCGTACTCCACAAACCGTCGACCTTGACTCTCAACGGTCACTTGCCATTGGCCTCGGTCATCAAGCCATCGAGCTTCCCTCACCCAGTGATCCAGCCGTACATCGCGATCGAGATTCCATTTCTTCGCTGTGCGGAGGATGTATTCTTGAATTTCTGGCCCGCTCGAGTAGAATCGGGACCAGTCGGGATTGGGATCAAACGGAAAGGCCTGCGCCTGTCAGCTCGATCGGACGTGATTGTCCTAGGCTAGTATACTGACATAGATGGGGGAAGGAACATCACATTGGACGCCTATCGAGCAGGATCAATGGCTCGTACACAGGCGGCAAGGAAGGCACGTTCAGGGGTTTGCTGACCCGGGTAGGTATTCACCAGCTGAGGATGCGGCATTAGCAGAGCAGTGATCGCGGCCACCGACGATCATTGGCCCACCCAAGTGCCACCGAGTTCCTTGCGCCCTTCGAAGATCCTGTGTTCGACGTACGCCTCCATCTCCGGGAAGCGATGCTGGAACTTGTGGGCCATGAGCAGGCCGGAGAAGCCTGCCCCGATGGTGATGACACGGAGCTTGCGAGGGGTGAAGGCATACTGTTCGTTCAGACCGCTTGGCTTCTCCCGGCCGATCTTGTCGCTGTCGCTATTGGCTTCTCCCTTCGCTGCAGATGCGGTGCTGTCATGGAAGAGAGCGTTGGTAAGAGGTTCCGGAGCGAGGGCAGGCATGGCGGAGACTGCTCTCCGCGCTCGTCGTCGTTGACAGTCGTGCCGTCAGTGGAGCAGCAGCATCACTGCTCATCACCTCGAGCTGCTTCCTCTTGGAGAGCGACGGTGGCGCCGGCGCCGATCTCGCCCGCAGACGGCAACATCGACAGTGCCCGTGGCTTGCAGCATCCTCGGCGTTGATGATGCATCCAAAGTCTCCCCCACCCCTTCCCCGCAATGTCGGAAGGACGGGAGGGAAGGTGCAGCGAAGGTGCTGCGGGAGTGCAAGATGGAACACTTCCTCTCACCCCGAGCTCCACCTGCTGCCTGCGCCTGGTGCTCGAGGACTGCTGCCAACCTGGCGGCGGCTTGGGCCAGTGCACGACGACGATGAAGGACCGGGAGCCACGGTTGGAGCGTGCTTCATCGGGATTCAGCACACCCGCTGGTCTCACAAGCGAGACTGCCCGAGGCACACCGGACACGGCCCACTGTGCCACGGGGAGTCCACGGCAAGGATCATATCAGCCAGGCGAGTCGTCGCTCGCTACCCATCACCTCATGATCGTCGCGAGATCGACCGGAGGCCTCGTGCGACGGCCTCGTGGCGTCTTGAGCCGCCGACCAACCACAGGGGCTTTATCCATTTAGCCACGCATCCCCGTCGAACACTGAATCTGAAACATCACCAGCTTGTCCCCGAGATAAGTCAAGGGGAAAAGAATGGTTCACGAACGGGTTTGCTTGGAGTTGCTTCGGTACCATTGTACTGTGTTGTAGCACGCACTGTATGTGAAGCGTGCGAGGCTTGGGAGCGGCAGCCACCCTACCCCATCGCCACGACTGGGCACAGCATGGGCTTCATAGAGTCCGAGTACATATGCTGTGCTGTGAGTCGATAGCCTCTTCACGACATTATCCTCTCTCTCACTTCTGTATCTTCGTCGCTCGTTCAACACATTCCACACAGACTCGCTCACTCATTATGGCGATCCTCCGCAACATCATCCTTGCCCTCCCAGCCCTTGCGGCGTGTTTGGCTGTGCCAGCGCCGCTCGTGGCCGAGGAGGCTCGCAGTCTGGTACCGCGCGCGAACACCCCCAGCTCGACGGGCACCAACAACGGCTACTACTACTCCTTCTGGACCGACGGCGCGGGTACCGTACAGTACACCAACGGCGCTGGAGGCGAGTACAAAGTCACGTGGTCCGGCAATGCTGGCAATTGGGTTGCTGGCAAGGGTTGGGCGACCGGCGCTGCCAGGTAGGCGCAAGACCAAACCGAATCGACTGGGTTGACTAACGCGACCGGTCGCAGAGACATCTCCTTCTCCGGCACCTATGCTCCAAACGGTAATAGCTACCTCTCCATCTACGGTTGGACCACCGTAAGTACAAGCTATAGGTGCAGCGCTTGGAGACCACCACTGAACGCGCCCTAGGGTCCGCTCATAGAGTACTATTGTGTTGAGTCGTTTGGCACGGTAAGTACAACAAGTCGATGGTCTGAAAGCTGGAAGAAATTTGATTTTCCTTAGTACAACCCAAGTTCGGGCGGCACCGTGAAAGGCACAATCGTTGTGGACGGAAGCACCTACGACATCCTGACGGCCACGCGCACCAACCAGCCTTCTATCCTTGGAACTTCGTACGTCTGCAACTGGGTTCGAAATTGAACCGATCATGTCGGTGCTGACGGATGTACCCGTTGCGTAGGACCTTCACACAGTATTGGTCTGTTCGCCGTGACAAGCGTAAGCGAAGTATCGATCTGAAGACTTACCGCACTATCGCTGACATGCCCATCATCGACGTGCAGGCAGCAGCGGCACAGTGACAATGTCGGCTCATTTCGATGCCTGGGCCAAGCTTGGCATGAAGCTAGGCACATTCAACTATCAGATCGTGGCAACCGAGGGCTACCAGAGCTCGGGGTCTGCCGATATCACGGTCGGATCCTCTTCGAGCGGAAGCAGCTCGTCCGCCAAGCCCGCATCATCTCCCGCGTCAACAAAGGCCACTACGGCGGCTGCATCGACCAAGGCCGCAACGTCTGCTGCAGCGGCGGCCACAAGCAGCGTGGCAACGTCCAGTAACGCCGCAAGCGTACGTCTGTCTCCTTACCAGTCTGTTGACATGCGCTGACCTCTCGAACTCCCAGTGTCCCAACATCCACATCTTCGGTGCCCGCGAGACGACGGTTTCGCCCGGATACGGCTCGTCCTCGACCGTGGTCAACCTCGTCCTCCAGGCCTACCCGGGCTCGACGGCAGAGGCCATCGACTACCCGGCCTGTGGCGGCCAGTCGTCCTGTGGTAGTGTCAGCTATGCCAACTCTGCGAACCAAGGTACTGCGAATGTGGCGAAGGCTGTCAACGCCTTTTATGCTCAATGCCCCAACACTCAGATTGTGTTAGTTGGGTATTCACAGGTCAGTCCCGACGCTATGCGCGATACGTGCTGTGGCTGACTTTGGTTTCAGGGCGGGCAAATCATCGATAACGCTTTCTGTGGCGGCGGGGACTCTGCGGAGGGCATCTCTAGCACTGCCATCCCGATCAACAGTGGTGCCTTGGCCCAAGTCAAAGCTGTCATCATGATGGGCAACCCGAGATTCCAGGCTGGCTTCTCTTACGAGGTTGGGACCTGCAAGGCTGGTGGCGTACGTGATCATTCCTGTCAGCTCGCTGCCGTAATCAAGCTCAGCTAACATGGCCTCAGTTTGATGCTCGCTCGTCGAGCTTTGTCTGCTCCGGTGCTTCCAGAATCCAGAGCTACTGCGACTCCGCGGACCCGTACTGCTGCACGGGCAGCGACGCAAACGTCCACCAGGGCTACGGAGCCGAGTACGGCCAGGACGCTCTCAGGTTCATCAAGGGCAAGCTGAGCTCCGCGACTGGAAGCGCTTCCAGCGCAACGTCCAAGGCTGCTGTCGCGACTTCAACCACGCTTGCCACCAGCGCGGCATCTGCGAAGACGACATCCTCGCCGGCCAAGACATCCTCGTCCGCGGCCGCCGCCAGCTCTGCTGCCGTCGCCAAGTACGGCCAGTGTGGCGGCTCGGGCTACAGCGGAAGCAAGGTCTGCGCGTCTGGCTCGGTTTGTACCGTGTCGAACAGCTATTACTCGCAATGCTTGTGAGCATGCTGAGCGTTGAGCCTGAGAGTGGTCCAGGGATACAGACCTCATTCAATTCTTGCACGCATCCATAGCTAATGCAGTCTCGCTGTCAAACTACGATCTCATAGCCGAGTTTCATCCGCCCATGCCACTACTCTGGGTTCCGACTTGAGCGCATTCGGCGCCCAAGTACGGAGGCAGTCTTCAGATAACCGAGTTGCCAGCGTGCACATGTAGCTACCGGCTACATAGTCATTGATTCGGCGAGCAACCGGATCGTCCGGCTGACTTGACGGCAGCACCCAATCTCTGCGCAGCCATAGCGTCATCGCAGTGGCGGCAGCTCCACCTCAACTTGATGCCATCCTGATTCTGCGACAATCCGTTGGACGTTGATCTGCCATTCAATGAATTGCACCATCAACTCGCAGCCACACCGCCATATCTCTGCCAACGCACGAAGTCACCGTATCCGACAATGGGTCTCTTCAGCCACCACGACAAGTCACATGACGTAGGACTGCCTGCTCTCCCACCATAGCCATCCGGGATCGTAGCTAAAAGTGGTACAGAATCTCTCGGCCGAGGATCGCAAGATCCTAGAGCAAGCGCACGGTAACCTCGACGACCACGAGAAGCAGATCGTCAAGGAGTCTTGTAAGTGGCCGACGGTCGGCGTCGTGTGATGCGTGCTGACCACCGCCACCTCTTGCCTCAAAAGATACGCAAAAGGACAATCCTGATCATCCTGCCAACCCGAACCACAAGGATGTGCGTACGGCCCCTTCCTCGCAGACGGGGTTTGGACTGACTCGGTATTTCAGCACGACAAGTTCAAGGGGACGATGGGCAAGGTGTCGAACAAGATGGGCAACGCGGCCATCTTCGGCTTCGGAGCCTCGGCAGGGTCTGCGCTGTTCAACAACATCTTCTAGATCAGCGTCACAGGTCAGGAAATCACGACAGCATAACGACAGCCTGTACACGTATCTCCACTTGCCCGAGCAGCGCACACAGCGTTGGGGAGTGCGCCATCTTCTCTCTGTACGTTCAACGAGGATAGCGACAGTTGATTCGCCATCGTCAAAGTCCACGGCTGTCTTCTACAGGCCCGAAGCGACTCACTGAACCCGTTGCATGATGTATGCTATGCCTATGTTCGTCCTGACTCGGTCAGAAGCGCAGATGTCGAATTGACGAGTGTTCGGCATGTGCAGCAGCAATGGGCGGCGCGCGGTACATGAGCGGAACGACGTGCCGCTGGAATCCTTCGAGGCTATGTGCAGCACCCACGACAGGACGTAGCACCATTCGCATGCGCCGGCGATCGTGTCTGCCTGTTATCGCCTCATACCGGTGATGAGAGTCCAATAGCGACGGCAGTGCGGTGTCACGCCACCTGGAATTGATGACGGCCGGAAAATGCCTCATGATCCCTCCCTGGCTACGCGGTACGAGGATGTTTGCGAAGCTCGTTGCAGGCACGAGGTCGGTCTGGAGACATGAGTAGGAAGCGGTATAAAGATCGCGATGGAACCATTGAGTATCAACTCGGACGGCACCCAGGTTTTGACCGTGGCATCCAACAACATCCAAGCGACCGCCCCCGGCCTCTCTCCTCCAAATATACCCCTGCTAGGCGAGCGATGACTACCGGCTGGTCGCTGTACACCTATCATGCCAACGAAGGCGCGCCGATCTTCTTCGCAGTCTTCCTGGCCACCCTTGGCTGCTATCAAATATACCAGTCCTTCTTCCGGTATCGATGGAAGAAGTTTGGCAGCGTCATGACCTGGGCTACGACCGTTCGTTCAGCTATCTCCACTGACAAGCTCCTCGCCTGTTGCTGATGCGAATGGATGCAGGTGTGGATCTCCGGCTTCGTCTGCCGCAGCATCTCGATCCATCATGGCCAGAACGTGAACCTGTTCATCGCGCAATATGTCCTCGTGCTCATGGGTGAGTGCACGAATTATCTGGTATCCCGCGAGCCTTCGCTAACTCACTTCACGGCCCACCGCTGTACGCCGCAGCAGAATACTTCATCCTCAGCCGACTGTTGGCATACCTGCCCTACCACGCACCAATACACCCAGGCCGCGTCCTCAGCACCTTGTCAGTATCTCGGGGGGTGTATTCTCGGGGATCTGGACAAGGCACCTGCTGACACTCACACCCAACGCTTCTAGCATCATGCTCAGCACCGTGGTCGAAAGCTTGACAGCATCGGGAGCCTCGAACTCTGCCGGGCGAGATCGCACGCCCAGTCAACGAAAGGCAGGCTTAGACTGCCTGAAGACCGCCTTGATCATCCAGTGTCTCATCGAGGCACTATTCTTCTCGCTCGTAGCTCTCGTCGAACGCCGGTGTCGACAAGCCGGCAGCTTCCCTGAACGAGTGCGGCCGGTGGTGTACATCCTGTACATCACTAGCTTCATGGTCCTGGTACGCTGCATCGTGCGAACGATCGAGGGCTTCGAAGAGGCGAAGTGCGACCCTAACGGCCCGCCATGCGGATACATACCCACCCATGAGTGGGTGTTCTGGATCTTCGAGACGGCCAACATCACGCTGTTCGTCGTGATCCTGGCTATTTTCCACCCCGGGAGGTTCCTGCCAAGGTAGGTCGACCCGCTTAGAGTTGCTGGAGACCGAAAGAGATTCTATGCTAATGTCCTCGAAGAAGCAGTAAGATCTATCTTGACCCATACGATGGCAAGACCGAGCGTGTGGGGCCAGGCTTCGGAAAAGCCGACAAACGACCTCTGATGGTCACTATTTTCGACCCATTCAACCTTGCCGGTATCCTGACTGGCAAAGGTATGGCGGTCCACAAGTTTTGGGAGGACTTCCAGCCGATCTACGATGGTGGTGAGCTGAGCTCGATGGAGCACGGAGCAAGCCAGGTGGTCCCTAAAGTAGGCGTGCCTTGAGCGGAGCCGGAGGCTGACGCGTTGGAAAGCAGTGTAGCCACTGCCCGGGGGATTGGAGGCCATAAGACAGCTTCCGCGGGTGGTGGCATCACGCTCACTGGTGCTTGGCGAGTCAAGGAGGCGGACGATGGTCAGCATGTCTATCAAGTACACAAGCATCCTTCTGCTAATCAAATCGAATGCGCAGTCCCTCAAGCTAGAAGTCCAAGTAGCAGCCCAGGCCGCCTGTTCTTTACCGTCCCCTGTTTGCACAATCATGCGCGGCGGCGGCCGAAGACCTTTCCATACCGGACGAGCTCCGCAGGCCCATACCGACCCCGTGCTACGGCCATCCCAGCCGTATCAAGAATGCCCTCATCCTCACCGTCCCGCCATTGACATCGATCCTGTCCCCTTCCCGCTCCCGCAACCGGTTCAGGTGGGCATGGATCTCAACGAGCGCCAGCTGGCGCTGCTGGACGGCCAGCCGCTCGATCAGGATCTGCTCGGTCCCGTCAGCCGCGTGTGACTGCCCGCCAACTTGAGCCGCTCGGCACTCACAGAAAGGGTCCGCTGGGGAGCCGTGTCTCGATTGATCCCCAGCACCCTGTACAGCGTGGCCCAGTTGTCCAGCATCAAGTACGCCGCAAAGCGCTCCTCGTCTCGATCGACGGAGGGTGGCGAGGTGTCGAGGCACCACAGGCGAGTGCCTAGGGACGCGAGTGGGAGAGAGCAGAGCTCGAGGTAGCTGAGTCTGTCTGTCACTGGAGGGATCGTCTGTGTCAATCGGTCAGGAGGATGGCCGATCATGTTGTCCCCGTCTTGCGCCCTTGCACTCGTGCCGCAGTGTGCTCGGTCCACCACAGCAGGCGTGAGCAAGCAGTCTCTCTTCGACGTTCCGCACTCAGCTTATAGCAGCGGGCTGTCATAGGTGGCACACATGAGCACATTGGAGATGCTCCCGTCGTACTGCCTTTGAGTGGAAGGCGGTGGACCCCTGGCAAACATGTGCACAAAGCAAGAGCAAGCAAAGCCCACTGAAGACCACCCGCCGGCTGCCTTGAGGGCTCCTCTAGTGCGTGCGGTGGCTGAACGGCATGGGCAGCATGCCATGTAGGTCCGCGCATGAGGACAGCGACAGTCAGTGTACTGGACCACGGCGGCATGTACTCGTGAGCGTCTATTGTGTATCCGATCTACAAATGTATGTACAAAGACCTCCAAGAAGAAGTCGCTCAGATACCCGAGTCGTGCTGCAGGTACGCCGGGTTGCCGTTGTAGTAGCTGTCCCAGGCGTTGCACTGGCTCTGGAAGTCCGACGGGATCTGGCCGACCGACGCGATGGTGCTGGCGGACTCCAGGAACTGGACGGCCAGACCTTCGTCTGCGTGCCAAGCCTGACTTTACGTTAGCAATGAAATGCTTGGGATGGTATGTACTGGGACTTACAATATGGCAGTGCATCAGCCAGGCACCGGGGTTGTCGGTCACAAACGCCAAAGCCAGCCAGCCGTTCGTCGGCAGCATCGCCACGTCACGCCGGGTCGGGTTCGCGTAGTTCAGCGAGTTGGCGGCACTCGCGGTCCACGTGGTCGTGCCCGTGCCCAGCACGTAGAAGTCGTGGCCGTGCAAGTGGATCGGGTGCGGCACGGCGACGTTGTACGGGTTGCCGGCCACCTCCTGGATGACCCAGTACACCCACCTGCCCTCTGTCGGCAACTGGATCAGGTTCGCGACCGAGGGGTACGACGTGTCGCTCGTCTGGACGTACTCCAGCGTCGGCTTCTGCCAGTCCACCGACATTGCCGAGCCGTTGATCTGCCAGTAGACCGTCAGGGTGCCGTCGGTCTCCGTCTGCTGCAGCTGGGACGTGGTGAGTTCGGTGAAGGTGCCCGTCTGCCCTTGTGGCACGTATGAGTTCCAGTACGGGACGAGACCGGTCTGGTCCGAACAGGTGGCGGTGTAAGACTGCGAGCTGCTGATCGGGGTTTCGGTAGTGTGACCGGCGTAGGCGAAGATGGAGCGGATGTTGCCATTGTTGAAGTTCGTACCGCAGCCAGCAGTGTCCTGGACGTCGGCGCGGAACCAGTATGCTCCCGGGGACTGATCTGCCGTGATGATCACGTCGTATCGTTGCCCAATGCCGATGAAGAGCGACGTGACGTTGATGGGCTTGATGGGCACGAAGTCCGCGGAAATGACCTGCATCTGATGGCCGTCGAGGCTGACGACGAAATGGTTGTCCACAGCCGTGTTCATCAGTCTCACGCGGTGCCTCTTGCCAGCCGTGAGCGGCGTGACGTAATACTTGCCTCCGGAGGGGCTAGTCATGGTGCCGTTGATGAGCGCGTTGTCCGCTTCCGGGGGAAGGGCATTCTGGTGCTCAGCGAGGGACGCATGGTAATTGACCGTCTGGTAGTACCAGTCGGTGATCGGAAGCGCTCCTGATTCGATGTCGTAGTTGGCAGTCGCAGGACCATGGATGATGATCGGGCCCAGCACACCGTCGCCGTATTGGCAAGAGAAGTGCGAGTGATACCAAGAGCTACCATACTGCGTAGCCCGGAAGGTGTACGTCTTCGTCTGGCCCGGAGCCAGCGGGCATTCGGTCACACCCGGCACACCATCCTGGCCGTTGTTGTGGAACTGCCGGATCCCGTGCCAGTGGATCGATGTACCGTTGTCGGCGAGATTGTTGGTCACCTTGATCGAGATCATGTCGCCCCAGTTGGCCTCCACAAGGGGGCCAGGGTACTGTCCATTGATGGCGAAGACAGGGCGCTTGAAGCCATCCGGTGCAAGAGACGTGTTCGTGATGGACCAGGTGTACGAGACGGTGCGGCCGGTGCTTGGCCAGTTGTTGTCAAAGTCGGTGTTGATGTCCAAGCCACCACTCCAGCAGTTGCGAGAGTTCGGGCCGTTCGTGCAGGTGGACGTCGGGGCCACGGAGGTGGTGGAGGTGGCCGTGATCGTCGGCTTGACCACACTCGAGAGTGAAGTGGTCGAGGAGGAGCCAGCGGTGCTCAGCTGTTGCCACTTGTCACTGATGGTGGTCTTGGTTGCGCAGCCAGTCGGCACGACGAAGCTGTGGTTCGGATCCGCTTCCCAGTTGGCAGTGCCGTCGGATGCGATCTGCACATACTTGTACTGGACGTTCGTGCCGGGGGGCAGATTCACAGTCCCGGACCACAGGGGGTTGCTGCTCGTGTACTGGCTGGCACTCAGCGCGACACCCAGGCCCGGACTCCAATTGCCCAGCTGCGAGATGCTCCCCGTGAGGTTCACGCTGTCGCCAAACGCCGTCGACACCAGCTCGTTGAAAGTGACCGCCACGGAGGTCGCGGAGGTGCAGCTCGCGGTGCTGGTCTTGGTGCTGGAAGCCGACTGCTTGACGGCGCAGTTGTAGGTGGCGTTGTAGACGACGGTGCCCAGGGTGCCGACGAAGTAACACTGGTTGACGCCGGTGTGGAAGTTCGCCGCGTTGCAACCCGCCTTCGCATCGCAAGCCACCATGCAGTCGGCAAGGTTGGTCGCGGTCCCGGTCGAGCCGATCACCGCGCCATTGTTGGAGCCCGGACAGGAGACGGTGTAGGCGACGCTGTTGCTGTCGGTATAGGTCTTGCCATTGTACGTCGGGCAGATGGCGGTGCCCGCTCTGGCCTCGAGAGCGGAGCGGTGACGCTGGTGCGAGCCTTCGTGAAGGGCGAAAGCGTGGGCCGTGAGCGCAAGGGCGGAGACGGCGAGGAAGTGAGGAAAATGCATCGCGAAAGAGGGAAAAGATTACAACAGATGTACAAGCAGATGGTCCAACACTGAGGAACAGGGCAAAGAGAGAGCAGACGGCGTGCGGTGGCCAGAGGTGGATGTCGAGGAAAAAGAGACGACTGACGATGATGAGTTCCACGACCACGTTCGCTCGGCTGCACCGCGTCTCCTGCACCGCGCCGTGCAAGCCTGCTGCTCCTACCAGGCGGGTCGCCCACTAGGATCTGTCTCGCGGCTACGCAATACCCGCCGCCGCACCCATCACGGCTCGCCCGGCGCTGGGACAGCCTTCGGGGACACGAGCGGGAGGGGTGTCCAAGGAGGAGCACGACAGGGGGGAAAGGGGATCGTCGCGCGCGGCTCTTCAACGGACGCATGTCGATCGTCGACCGCTAAGGCGGGAAGGAGATTGCTTGGCCCGCTTATTATGCAGGAACAGGGTCGGCAGCGGGAGCCGAAGGAGAACTTGACTACATGTACATGTACATGTACCATTGCCTCCTCGTATCCCTCCCTGACGATAGTGGAATACCGGTAGCGATGAGGCTGGTACGGCCAACGAAGAGCCAAATATGGAGCGCACGCGACGCCTCATGGCAATCCATGGCAATGCGGTGACCGGTGCCCGTGTAGCACCGGCGCCTACGACCGGCCGAGTCGAACCTTATCGACGGCAAGCTTTCGTGTCACTGAACTCCGAGTACGAGCGTCAAGAAATGATGCACCCGGCGCATCGACGCGCATCGTGTGTTGATGATGAGGGAGCCGCCTGTGCGACATTCAGAGGTCGAACACGGCAGAGCAGCAGGACGAGGACACCCTGACCGTGGTGGGCGGCAGTAATAGAGATCCGACGATGATTCACAGCATCAAGCTCCGACGAGAGCGAAGGTGCTCAAAACGGACATGCTACGGTAGGAGAGGAAGCAAAGCTGTACACTGCGCCTTCCGACGCCTCGCTGGTCCATTCGACCCTGTGATGGTCCCATCAAGCACCTCGCTCAAACCTCGCTCCCACGCATGCACAGAACGCCTTTTCCCTCCGCCTTCCCCACGAGCCTCTCCCCATCCGCATCAGCTCTTCGCCATCAGAGCCCTGACAGTCCTCTCCACAATCTCATTCACCGCCTCGCTGTTCGCGTCGCCGCCCCCTCCTTGCGTGTTCTCCGCGCTCGCGGTCCCCGACTCGGCAAGCGGGTTAGGATAGTACCACGCGGTGACCGCAATGAGCGCGTACACCATCACGCACAGCGCCCCCTCCAGGTAATCGGACTTCTCGTCCCTAAGGAAATTCCCGACGACGATGATGGCCAGGATCAGGACCACGGCGTCGAAGAGCTCGAAGTTCAGGCTCATGTCGTAGCCCAGGCCCCACCCGACAATGACGACGAGCGGGGTGTTGAGGAGCGCCGTCTGGATGGATGCGCCGAGGACGTGCGACAAGGCAAAGTTCATCTGGTTGTCGTACGCCTCGTCCACAGCGGTCAGATGCTCCGACGCCTTCTCGACGACCGGGATAAGGATCAGGCCAATGAAGGCGTCCGAGATGTGCCGGTCCTCGATCATGAACTCGATCTCCTGGACCAAGAACACGGCCATGAAAGACACAAAGGTCAGCGCGATGAGCACGGCGACGACGGATTCGGTGAAGGTGAGCTTGTCCTTGGCGAGATCCTTGTGCCGGTCGTGGTCGCGCTCCTCGTCGGCTTCCAGGATATCCTCGTAGAGCCCATGGTGGCTTCTAGCCTGGAACCAGACGTAGACGCCGAAGGCGACGAGGAGGACGATGGCGGCCGCGCGAGAGATGCGCAGGGCTTCCGCTTCGAGCTGAGTGGCGGAGAGGCGGCCAGTGAGGGAGTTGTAGAAGATTGTAGGGATCACGAGGCCGACTTCGTGGTGATGTCAGCGGGTACATACATGTTGGTTGCCATGGACGCGAGCCGCAACGTACCTGCCGCGACGAGCATAAGATTACTACCGACTTCGCTGATGGCCTCGTGGAAGGTCTGCTGCGGGTGGAAGATGCCGCCGACGAAGAAGCAGATGCCTGCAAGTCAGGTTAGCACCCTGCACAGTTCAACGGATTGCCGATGACCTTACCCAGGCAGAACAGCAAGTTCGCCAGTATACTCCCCAAGATAGCCGCCCGGATCACAGGCACGTTGTGTTCCCCGCCGGCGATCAGCACCATGAACAGGATGATCTCCACCACGCTCCCGAAGGTAGTCTCCAATATCACGCCCGCGACCTTGGGGAGCTTCCTTGCCATCTCTTGCCCTGCAAAGCCGACCAGGTTCGCGGCGGGCACCATGCCAATGTAGCAGGTGATGAAGACCCACAGCTGATGGTCCCTCCTGAATCCAAAGTGCATGATCATCGCCGCGATCGTGAACGGCCAGAGGAAGTTGGTGAGCATGGAGGCCTTGGAGCTGGAGCGGAAGCAGATGCGGAGGAACAGCCAAGGGGAGAACCAGCGGCGGCCGGACTCGCCATCTGCTTGGACGAAGCGGGTGACGGGGTGGCCGGCGTGGTTGACCCGCTGCCCAGCGTCGTTGTACCGCGGCAGCTGCTTTTCTTGGGACCCCTCAAAGTCGCGGTCCATGGCATTCTGGTGGTGATCGATGGTGTCGGGGCGTGTATCGCGGCGGCGGAAGACGTTGCCGGCGCGGTGGGAGGGTTTGGTGGGCTTCGGTCGTGTGGTGCCAGAGCCGTTGTTGTCGAGACTCACTCGCGGTTGACGGTCTTGGAGGGACATGGTGCTGGTGGAGGTGTGGTGCCAAGAATTCGTGGGCGTATCGAATGAGATGTTGTGGTGATCCGGTAGGTCGTAGGAAGGGCCACCCTCCGTGTCGTCGTTAACTGCTTCCCCCTGCTGGGCTGGTCGTGCAGTCAATGCCTCGCTAGACGGGCTGTAACGAGCGTGATGGAAGGGGAGGTATCAGTGACGGCGTCGGCATGGCATGGCGGAGCGACGTTAGGAGAAGGGAACGAGGGTGGAAGACTGGCAAACAACAAACCTGCTTCTGCATCGGTGGTACGCCCAGCTGGCCATGCACGCCTGACACGCAGACGCCTGCCAAGGGAAGGCCAAGGAGACAGTTCCAGATCGCAATCACGGACGGCGCGCTTGCTGCGTGAGGTGCGGCTTCTCCCGCGGTATCACCGCGCTCTCACCTGGCTTCGCACACGCGCCGGAGGGTGGTTGGATAATCGAAGAGAACTCCAGTGAAGTCAACAGCCACACAAGAAGCCCAAGAAATGCTTTCGGAGGCTTGCTGCTCGAGTTCTCCACCGAACATTTGCTTGACTGCGCTCACTTCTTGGCCTACGAAAGCCAAGTCGCTGTGTTTCAGCTCGGGAAGGTCGAATCGCTTTGGTAAGGGGCATTTGTCTTAAGTAAGCATACATCTACGTGCACATACATGTATACCTTACATATGTATATGTTCAACATGCATCCCTTCTGCGTTCACAAAGGGCCGTTCCCGGACCACCAATTTGACGAAGCGCACGACACGCAGCGCAGATTCGCGTCAATACAGCAATTTGCAAGCATGGTATGATCATGGGCCACTTCTTATCGATGCGGGCCCTCCCCAGCCTCAACGCGAGATCTCTATGACACGGTTGACAACCATCGCCTCCATTGCCACTTCTTCACTCTTGACCCTATGCTCGACCTCGACGGGGAGTAAGCCATGCGGGACGGCAGGTGACTCAAGTGTGTTCTACTCAACTTGTATATCTAGCGCATCAGCAAGGGCGGGGGACCATCGAGTGACCCTTCGCCCGTCCTTTCAACGTAGCTTGCACTACTACCGCTATCACGGCCTCCTGGCGACCCGGCGACCAGCTGCCAGCTTGCATCCTATGCACAGCCAGATGCACGCATGGAACGGTGCCCGGCTGAAGCTTGCCGACGCTGCGAGAATACTCATGTCATAGAGATCAGGCTGGATAAACGGGCAGTCAATATCATGAGCTCGACCAATGGAAGAATATCCACCCGTTGGCTTGCATTCCAGATATTGTAAGGACTAGACTCCGGACCTTGCTCAAGTGTGTTGCTCCAATGCTTTCTACCGAGCTTGGCTCACCGAGGCCTACTGCTGTCTAGACTGCACCACTTCGCACCCGGTCCATGGAAGTCTCCGTGGTGTAGCCGTGACTGGTCTACCGTGTCCTTCTGACTTGTTGTGGGTATGTGCTACCTCAAGGGCCGTAGGACGCTACGTGCAAAGCATGAGAGCCCGCCACCACATGACTTCTCGGCAGGGAGGTCTTGGATTGGCGAGGATCGATGTCATCTGCTTCAGTATGGCGAGGCAGTCTGGAAGGACTCCAGAGCTTTGTGACTTGGACATGAAACCTGTAGTCTCCAGCTTGCCATCGGACGCGCCCGACGTGGATCTCCCGATCACATTCTGACTTAGCCCGCGCTACCCAATTATCTTGCTCTCTGTGCAATGGGTGTTCATTCTGAACATGCCTTCCAGGATGCCCAATACGCGACTAACGTTCTCGTCGCGCCAATTGAGAGATCAGCCCGAAGTGTGTGATCGGGTCTCTTGTACACATCTTGTGGCGGCTCAAGCGAGGATCCGAAGCCCGACTCCGCGCGCGACAATACGGGCAGCACGATCAGACTGTACCCGCACATATCAGGACTGGTGATGAGATCTTCGGATGTACGGCGATGCCCAGCGGGTCTGATCGATTTTGATGAAGATTTTTAATTGAAGCCAGGATCGTTAACGATGATGAAGTGGAGTGTGGAAGTGATCAGTGATGAAGTGGGTTGCTCTTGTATCTTGGCGACGCCGATCATTGCCTCACGACTGCCAGGTGGTGGGGAGATGGACAGCTTGAACCTAAGGCATCGCGGTCTCGACTGCATTGCCCTAGGTACATGAACCCTGCCTGCTCAGGGAGACTACTCCCGGCCATTATTGATGCGGCTTGGAGAGCTTGGAGCCTTCACTGAGTTCACCAATGCTCACTACGCCTATGTGTTCCGCCAACCCTCCCGGCAACTGGATCTGCGTTCTGAGACTGAATACAGTCGACGGCCGACCCGAGCCGATGGGCAGCTAGCGGGAGCGAGGAGCACACACGAGCACTGCATGTCCGAGGGATGGATGATGGAGCATCACAGCGGGATACACGAGATGGGACATCTGCCCCCGCACCACCACCCCCTCCCGAACCGCGACCCAACGAGACAGTCCAGCTGGTAGACCTCACGTTTAGCCAACGATCCGATCAGCCCCTCCAGCTCAGCAGCGCACAATGGGACATCACGACACTGTCAGGCTTAGGCGCTTTGCACATGCTCGCGCAAGCCTTGCAGGATTTGGCAGACACCATGGGCGATGTTCCACCTACGCCACCCGTCTCGCGCCCCACCACTCCCAATATGAGCGCCTTGCGACGCACCTCTTCGCCGGAGGCGACGTGCTCGATGGTCATCGGGTCTCCTGAGGCGCATCCAGCGGAACCCATCACTGTTCAGGTTGGCGCAGACGCGGAGGAAACGACGCTGCAGCGCATCGCCATAGCTCGGCGATTCTTCTCCAAAACCGCGCCCGCCTTCACCGTCGCCCAATACCTGCAGCGGCTGCACCACTTCTGCCCTCACTCGCCCGGCGTGTACCTTACCGCCGCCGCGTACTGCCACCGCCTCTGCGTCGCCGACCTTATGGTACCGGCTACCAACCGCACCATACATCGGCTGTCCTTGGCGGCCATAAGAGTAGCGAGCAAAGCCATCGAGGACAACAAGTGGACACAGGAGCGCATTGCGAAGGTCGGCGGTGTGAGCAGAACCCAGCTCATGAGCTTGGAGGTCACCCTGTGCTTCCTGCTGGACTTCGAGCTGGGCGTGAATGAGAGTATGCTTGCAGAGGGAATGTTTCTGCTGCAACAGGCGGGCAGACACGGGATGACCTCGCAAGGAATGCTGAACGACGGATTCGATCTGAGGCTGCCCGCGCGTATGAGGCGAAATACGCTGATATGAGAGTCATGTTATGGTATTACAAAAGGCGTTACCGAGCTACCAGCGGATATCCTGGTGCTGACGCGAAGTGCTGGACTGAGCATACGTTTGCTCGGTATATAGCGCCTCGAGCGCTTGCGCCCTTGCTCACTACTGTTCAGCATCAACTAAGCCGTACGCGACATTCCGCGCAATACGTAGCCCGAGCCACTGCCCTTCACACGTGCGACTAGGCACCGCTGCACCGGCATCGTCGCAACCGCCGCGGCTGCGTATCGGCAGGTTGTGGTTCCACCATCTTTGGCGATGTGCATCATCTCAGCTGGACCGGGTGAAGTCGAGTTACTAATCGGCCGTGTAGTCAATAGTGCCCCAAAGCCGATCCACCACACCACCTTCATTTCGGGTTCGGGCTTGATAATGCGTTGATGCGAAGTGGTATCTCAGTGACCCATCAGAGAGTGGTAGCAGGAGATTTCAGCCTCACGCAGGCCGTGCTATGGGACGCCTTACATGCAAGCGTCCAGCTCGACAAGGGTTGCCGGAGAACAGCCACAGGATAGTCTCCGCCGGCAGCATCGAAGTCGAGTTTCGGAAGCGGTATCTTTGGGACTTCTGCCACATGCACGAGTGTCACTCTGTCGATCATTCTTGAGGCCAACAGGCCGTGCGCATTGTCAGCCACTGCTACCGCCTCAACTGAGCCGCATCGAGATTATGAAGATCCGGGCTGGAAGTCGGTCGGCCATCTTGTCACGCCGAAGGCGTCAACGGGCACGTCGATTTGCGAGCACACGGGTATGCACGCGGACTGTCATGCTCACAAACGTCTTTGCCGCATGGTATGAAGGTGCCGGGCGAGTGTGTGCCATGCATTTGCTTGTGGATGTCGTGCGGTGAAAGTGTAATTGTAGCCAGTCTAGCCCTTTCCGTCACCCTGCCCGTCGACTAAGGCCTCACAGCCACGACCGCGCCTTCTGAATCCCGGACAACATCCTCTCCTCTCCATTTCGTCATGCGAAGGGGGATGCTACCACTTCGCCCTATCAAACGAACAGATCGCGTAGCGGGGATGAGACGGCCCAGAGATCATCTGTCACGGGAAGCATACGCGTGCACGAAAACCAACACCGGGGTCAGGAAAGAGGTCGCCTGCTGCGCGGCAAGTCCTGGCCGCGGTGAAGCGACACACCCCGACTCCCACTCGATGCCACGACGCAACGAGATGTGTTGGTCCGTCCGGTCAAGTTCACCCGCGCTTCCCATCCCATGCACCAGCAGTTCAGCTGCACCGCACGGTTGTCGTTCACGTCGGCGGTGCAGCACAACCTTGAATCCTTCCTCAGCACCTAACCTTCACCCAAGCGTTCCTGCGCCGCCCCGACCCGTGACAGGCGGCCCTACGCGCCACTCTGCCCTTCACGTTGTGCTCGGGTGGATCACTGCAGGCTGCCGTTCACGGGGCTGCATTAAAGTCTCGCAGGACCTGCATACTGCTTGCATACATCTCAACTCCGTGATTGCTAGACCGCCTGTCCCATCCTCTACAGCACACGTCAGTACCTGCCTACTCGATCGAGCCTTCCTCATATCAAGGACTTACGCCTGACCCAGCGACAAGGCAGTCCCATCATCGACTGTCAAACGACCGGACCGCGTCTGGAATTCGAGGAAGCCACGCGTTGACGATCGACTATCGCAATAAAGGGGATCAACCAACATGTGCGTCGTGGAAAGGAGAACGTACCAGCACCCCGACGGTCGACGCGAGACTGTGGAGCGGATCCGGCCCTGCCATCGTGCGGCAGGCTCCAAGATCTGCGACGAGGTCGACGTTCGTGATATCGAAGAAGCAAACCTGATTGAGCGCCGGCCAAATGCAGAGCGTGCCTCTCGTAGTGCCCTTCTGTTCACCGAAGGCTTCAACGGACGACGCAACGTCTACCGTGAGGTCGACCAGCAGTCCGGCAGACGGGAATCTGTTCGCCGTAGCAGCACCCTCAACACTCCTTCTCCTCTCGCCAGCTCACCATCACGCTCCTCCGCGACGCACGTTTCGTACGTTGAGCGAAGACCCAAAGCACCCTCGCCACCAGCCGCGGCATCATCCCCAGCCGCAGCCGAGTCGAGCGCGACGGCACCGGGCAATCGACCAGTGAGGACGATCAGGGCAGACGGAACGGCAAGCTATGACCGTCCGCCTTCGCTTGACTTTCCGAGGGCCCAGGATAACGAAAGGCGAACACGGTTCGTGGAACCGGATCTCGTGAGGCGGTCGCCTGTGTCCAGCGTCAAAGCAGAAGCCGACGATGTGGTAGAGCCGGTCAGG
>JAWDJV010000048.1:0-53489 GCA_033119285.1 Teratosphaeriaceae sp. CCFEE 6253 | reverse complement strand
GGCGAGGAGGACGTGGAGAAGTGCGAGCACAGCGTCAAGTGCTCGTTCATCGAGCTCTACAACGAAGAGCTGCGCGATCTCCTGGCGGCAGATGGGAGCCCGAAGCTGAAGATCTTCGACGAGGCGAACAAGAACGGCAGGTCGACGACGCTGGTGCAGGGTATGGCAGAGAGCCATATCAAGAGTGCGCCGAACGGTATCAAGCTTCTACGCGAAGGCAGCCACAAGCGCCAGGTCGCGGCGACGCAGTGCAATGACCTGTCCTCACGGTCGCATACTGTGTTCACGGTGACGGTGTACATGAAGCGCACATCCGAGACAGGCGAGGATTTCGTGTCCGCCGGGAAGCTGAACCTGGTCGATCTGGCTGGCTCGGAGAACATCGCCCGGTCAGGAGCGGAGAACAAGCGCGCAGCTGAAGCAGGACTGATCAACAAGTCACTACTCACGTTGGGTCGGGTGATCAATGCGCTGGTCGACAAGAGCAGCCATATCCCGTATCGAGAGTCGAAGCTCACGCGCCTGTTACAAGACTCGCTCGGCGGCCGGACCAAGACCTGCATTATCGCTACCCTCTCGCCCGCGAAGAGCAACCTGGAGGAGACAATCAGCACGCTCGACTACGCCTTCCGCGCGAAGAACATCCGCAACAAGCCCCAGATCAACCAGATGGTCTCCAAGAAGACGCTGCTGAAGGAGTTCACCGCCGAGATCGAGAAGCTGAAGTCCGAGCTGATCGCCACCCGCCAGCGCAACGGCGTCTACCTCACCAGCGAATCGTACGAGGAGCTCACAACCGAGTCCGAGAGCCGCCGGATCCTGGCCGAGGAGCAGCGGGACCGGATCGAGGCCATGGAGGTCAACCTCCGCAACCGCATCCAGGAGCTCTTCGCGCTTACCACGACGTGCCAGAGCATGAGGCGCGAGACGGAGCAGACGCGCATGATGCTGGACGGGACGAAGAGCGTGCTGGAGAAGACGGAGATTGTGCTTGCGCACACGAAGCAGAGTCTGCTGGAGGAGGGGGAGTTGAGGAAGGCGCATCAGCGGACTGAGGAGCAGCTTGCGGAGGTGGGTGGTGATCTGCTGAGTACACTGGGGACGACTGCGGACCATGTCGACCGGCTACATTCGAAGTTACGCCGGCGCTCTGAGCTGCAGTCCACGAACCGGACGAAGTGGGCAGACTCTCAGTCGCACGTCACCGAGACCACGACAGTGATTGACGAGCGCATGGACGCCTTGCGAGGCCAACAAGAAAGCTTGCTGAGCACACTGACGGGTCGCATGCAAGTATTCGTGACGAACGAGCTTCAGGAGCTCCGGTCTTCGCAGACTTCCCTGAGCAAAAAAACGGCCGCTTTCCAGGTGTCCGAAGCAGAGATCGATGCTCAAACGACTGCAGCACGGGACGAGATGAACCACGCTCTGGGCGAGATCACCCACCTTCGCGAGGATGTCAAGCAGAAGGTCGGTGCCGGACTCGCGGATCTGTCTTCTGCGGCGCAGCGTATTAGCGCGGGTATCGCGAGCGAAATGGACGTGTTCCACGGCCAGCTGCAGGACTCGTATGTCTCGCTCGGCAAAGAATTCAAGGGCATCTTCGATGGGCTTATCAAGCGCATGAATGAGCAGCAGGTCGAGGCCGAGCGACTGAGGCAGCAGATCTCGCGCGCCAATGCCGGGTTTGTGGAAGCCGAACAGGAGTCCAGGCAGCAGTTGCATTTAGCTATGGAGGTGGAGAGGGAGACCGCGGCTGCGGAGCGTGCGGCCTTGCTTGAGAAGATCACGGGGCTGGTGGACGATACTGCTTCGCGGCAGCAGGCGCGGGTGTCGGGGTACCTGGACGGCGCCAACAAGCGCATCAAGGTCTCGGGTGATGAGTACCAGGCTGCGCAAGCGACGTACGGCAGTGGTATGGAGACGTGGAGCAGGAACGCCCTGGGCCTCGTCGAGTCTTCCGTGAAGTCCCGAGACGCCATCAAGACCAAGCTGAAAGGCGACTGGAGCCGAGCGAACGACCAGACTACGAAGCTGCAGGAGACCACTCACGCAGTCCACGGCGAGACAGTCCGCATCGTCGACGGTCAAATGGTGCAGATGGACAGCCAGCTAGTTGCACTCGATGAGATCCTGTCGCGGGTGCGTGACCAGAACGACAAGCACCACGTAGCGCACACGCAGACACTGCGCCAACTGGCCGGCGGCGTGCAGGAGAGCTACCAGAGTATCGGGACGCACTTTGAGACGTCGTATCAGCGGACCAAGGCACTGGACGGCGACATGTCGGAGCGTGCAAGCGATCTGCGTTCTACGCTCGCCGATCTCGTGTCAGAAGGAGATATCCGCCAAGCTCTGAGCCTGCTGCGGGACGAGGTCACAGCGACACAGATCGCGGAGTACGTCGCCACAGGCGAGACGCCGGCGAGGACACAGTACTCCTACCCAACGACACTGCCAAGAACAGAAGCGCACCAAACTCTCCTCAACCGCCTACGCGGCATCGAGGAGCGCCCGCGATCCCCCACCAAGTCACCCACCAAACGCTCGCCCTCCAAATTCGCGCAGAGCAGCCCCACGAAGATCCCCGCCAGCCCAAGCAAGACAGCCATCTTTACCGACACCCCGCCCACCCTCCATCTTCTTCCTCAGCAACCTGCCTCAGCACCCACGACCGCTCGCCCGGCAAGCGTAGCAAGCTCCCACCCCAGCAGCCTGCGCGAACTCGACGCTAATGCGTGCATCCCAGGGCTCGCCGCTCAGGCAGGAGGTATCGCTGTCGCTGTCGCCGCTGGCGAAGAGGGCGCTGCAGGCAAGGACAAGCTGCTCGCCCCGGGTCTGAAGCGCAGTTTTACTGATTCGAGGGAGCGCGTGCAGGGCGTGAGTCGGGTGCCGATGGTCAAGGCGCGGGGCGCGAGGGTCACGGTGGCGGGGGTTGCGGAGGGGAGGGAGAATGTCGCGCCGCTTGGGGCCGGTGTGGGGCCGGGGGGGAGGAGGTTGAGGCCGAGGGGGAGTGATTGAGTTGGGCATGAGTTGGGAGGGAGATGGGGTCAGGCGGGTTGGATGTGCTCATCACTTGCCGTCGAGGGCTGTCTTCATATCTTGTCTAACGGCGCCGGCTTATATTCGAGCAACTCCCCGCTCGTGAGAGCAACTCACGCAGTGCACCTACATTCACCGCGATTCGGAACTATTGGCATAAAGCTCATCAAGACAGGTCCGACTTATTCAGGACGCTACTGGAGAAGCCAGGCGGCCTTTCACGAGTCCGCTCGGCTTCCGCCACTCCCCTCACCCGCCCAGCCCATAATTCACCACAGTTCAGTGATCTTCACACTGAGCACATCTTGTGTGCATGTAGTGCCCACAGCCGACGTGACATTCACCACATTGGTGCTTGCGTGGCCACCCGCGATGCCGTGGTTGTATGGGTAGGCGCCCAAGCTGCGCACTCATCAGTTAGAATCCTGACGAAATTGGAGTGTGATGCAGGTCTCACCAATCATCTGCATAGCTCCGCTCCAAGCTCAATTCATCTCCGGAGTAGATGAACCGCACCTGATTCCCCTCGCAAGCATAGTACGTCGTCGGGTCCACTACGGACTGCCCACTGCTGTCCGCGGGTACGTTGCGGGCACAAGTCGTCTACAGCTCAAGGCCCGGGTTGACGTCGCAGAAGTGGAAGGCGATAAAGGCGTCGCTCTGCGAGCCTGGGGCGGGCTGGAAAACCGTCAAGCTGCGGATGATCCAGGCCGTGTTCTCGAGGAGCGCGTTGCAGCGTCTGGCTGGTGGAGGGAGGGCGGAGGCAAAGGCGGAGAGCGTGAGGAGGACCGTTGCGAGCAGCATCTTCGGACAGGCCGTCGATGTCGCTTGCAGCTCGAGTCGGAGGTTCGACTTGCTCGCGAAGGTTGCTGGAGGGATGTCTTGGAATGTCAATCACTGATGGAGACCTTGAAGGCGTTCGAATGGGATTGAGGGACTATCTGCCAATGACGTGAACGATGCCTGGATATAGATAGTATTGCCCGTGTTCGCAAGATCAGAGGAGAATGTTCATCATGCATCCGCGGTGGCGATCGCGGGTATCCGCTTCACGCAGCCCACCTGTTTGCTGCCGACAAAGGAACGCACCGTAGCACGAGCCCGCTGACTGTACCTCCTCAGCATCGTTCGTACGGAAAGCAGAAGTCGTTTGCACTCGCTGTGGCGAACCAAGCTACGCAGTCGTGTCGTGAGGCTCCAGCGTAGAACTTCCGAAGATGGCACGGCGACGTGCATATGCGAGGCATCGCCAACGACAGTCGGGTCCCGAGACATGTCCTGTGCCGGCAGTCGGCGCGTGGCTGGATGTCGTGCTACGCGTGCTTCGGGAGGAAACCAAGATTGATGGGTCCCTGTGTGATGGTGGAAGATGGTGATGTATGAGCGTGACCGTGAGAGCACCTACGTCGTCCCGGTGACTCCCGTTACTGGGAACGAAGAACAAAACCGGGCCAGAGCCTGTACACCGCGGCACGAATAGCCCGGGACAACACGGTGGGCTATTCTGCCGTTGTCATCTCATACGGGTCTTTTGAAGGGGCGTGGATATTCGAAGGAACCCATGACTGGACCTTGGCGGCACAAGAAGGGCTCAGTCTAACGATGGCATGCTTCCGTTCTCGCCGTGCAACTCTCGAGCGAAGGATGCCGAATGGTGAGTCGCGCTCGGCCATAGGTCTCCGTCTCGTTGTACAGACTCCTCGTACGTAGTATGGTCGCAGTGCCTGATAGAGTGGGAGATAATCATCAATGTGGATCATCGTGGTATGAGCATATACAGTACTGTTCAATGGCTGAGAACGGCGTGGGTTATCCTGTGGTTCGTAGCGCTCACGAGGTCTTCGTGGTAGGGTTGCAATGGGAAAGGGAATAGGAATCCGATTCATATACGGAGATTCTGCGGATGTTCCCGTGCTCTTCCGTTAGCTTCCGCGCAAGCCGCGGCAATCAACGACCTCCGGGCTTCCGTGGTGCCGACATCCATCGCCGAAGTTCTACCGTCGTTGGAGACCTCGAGGCTTCACTTCCAGGACGACATTTGTCGAAGCACAACGATCACCAACAACGCTTCTCACGCCAGCAGTGCTAACGATCGAGACACACCTAAGCTTCACTAAGGACGGCGGCACGGCCATCACCGCCCACGATGGACCAAGCCCCCGCGAAAGACCTCACGGTCGCCGGCGCGCGCAAATGCGAAGGCGCGGACTGCTCCAACGACGCCGGCGCGCTCCAGTGCCCGACCTGCCAGAAACTCGGCCGCGAAGCCTACTTCTGCGGGCAAGACTGTTTCAAGCGGAACTGGGTGGGTCAGTACTCGACTCCCCCCATCGTGGCGCACCGAGGCAGCTGACACGGGCGATGTTCGGGTGGCTGTAGGGCGCGCACAAGACGCTGCATAAGGCGCAGAACAGTATGTTGGCGAACCTGGGGCTCGCGCGGCCGAAGTTGAATTCTGAACCGGACGCAGATGGCCATTTCAATCCGTTCCCGAGTTATCCGTTCACGGGGAGTCTGCGGCCGGTGTACCCGTTGAGTCCGAGGAGGGCGGTGCCGGATCGGATACCCAAGCCGGATTACGCCGGGAATGGGATACCGGTTAGCGAGCAGGTGCGTATACACTACGATCTGTGGAGTGGGGAATTGGGTGAGTGACGACGAGTTGACGAGCGAGGACAGAAATTCGTGGGCAAGCGGAAGATCACGATCCTGCACAAGGAGGAGCAGGAGGGCATGAGGAAGGTCTGCCGTATGGGCCGCGAAGTCCTGGACATCGCGGCGCGGGAAGTCAAGCCTGGCGCCACGACCGACCACATCGATCAGGTGGTGCACGAGGCCTGCATGGAGCGCGATGTACGTCTGACCCTTCCCACCCACTACCTACAAGCTCCCTCTGACGTCCAACCCAGGCCTACCCCTCCCCACTGAACTACTGCCACTTCCCAAAGTCCGTCTGCACCTCGCCCAACGAGGTCATCTGCCACGGCATCCCCGACCACCGGCCGCTGGAGGATGGCGACATCCTCAACATCGACATCTCCGTCTACCACGGCGGCTTCCACGCCGACCTGAACGAGACCTACTACGTCGGCCCCAAGGCGCAGCTGAACCCGGACAACGTCCGCGTCGTCGAAGCCGCGCGCGACTGCCTCTCCGCCGCCATCGCCCTCGTCAAGCCTGGCGCGCTGTTTCGGGACTACGGGAATGTCATCGAAGCCACCGCCAAGGACCGCGGGTGCAGCGTGGTGAAGACGTACTGCGGCCACGGCGTCAATCAGCTCTTCCACGCGGCGCCGAATATCCCGCATTATGCCAAGAACAAGGCGGTCGGGGAGGCGAAGCCGGGGATGTGCTTCACGATTGAGCCGATGATTGCGCTGGGCAGTCACAAGGACAAGACGTGGCCGGATGACTGGACGAGTGTCACGGTGGATGGGAAGCGGACGGCGCAATTCGAGCACACGCTGCTGGTTACGGAGACCGGAGTGGAGGTGTTGAGTGCGAGGCTGGAGGGGAGTCCCGGCGGGAAGGTGGAGATGAATGGGAGGACTGGCACGAATGGGCATGCTGATGCGGAGACAAAGGCCAACGGGACGAGTTGAGAGACTGACCATGAAGATTCCGCGTATACTGCCAAAGTGGTTTCCATACCCTGTCCAAGCACGTTTACCCTCTCATGATTAGCATGTGAAAATGCGAGCACGTGACTGCCCCACTTCCACCGGGTCCTGTCTCGACCCTGCCGCCGACGAGCTTGGCGGGTGTGACGACGAACCACAGTCCAGAAGAAACAGCTTGCGGCTGCCAAACCCACTATCTGCCCCGATCGCCTACCTGCCGTCTGCCAACTTGTGCTACATCAATCAGAAATCCTCCATCGTCTTCGCGGGTCACCATATCATCAACGACTAGCTCCAGTCTCCACCGGATCAACAACATATTCATTAAAAGGCACGGCGGATTGCCCCACCGACTCAACAGAAGCGAGAAACGAGGACAGATATAAGGAGATTGGAGTGGAGGAGAAGTGAATACCGCAGACGACCAGATCGGATACCGCGGCCATGAGTTTAGAAGCATGGTACGATCCTCTCCCGTCCCACCAAGCATGCGCCACCACCACCACCGCCTCCTCCCACCGCACCACCCACCCCATCCCCACCCTCCCCTCCGTCCCCTCCCACACCCCAGGCTGACCCATTACTCCTCCCAACGCAGGCTCTACCTCCTCGCCGTGCTCCTCAACGCCGTCAACCTCTTCCTGCAGGTCTTCTTCACCATCATGTACAGCGACCTGGAGTGCGACTACATCAACCCCATCGACCTGTGCAACCGGCTGAACATGTACATCGTGCCCGAGGCCGGCGTGCACGCGTTCCTCACGTTCCTGTTCCTGATCAACGGATACTGGATTGCGGTGCTGCTGAATCTGCCACTGTTGGCGTGGAATGGGAAGAAGTACGTACAACCTCCGATCAACGCTGAGACATTAGCCGGGGGAAGGGCCAGGCGCAAGTGAATAGCATGACGAGGACGAGAATGGCCCGCTGACGCTGTGTGGTTCAACAGGATCTTTGAGAACCAGCACCTGCTCGACGCGACGGAGATTTTCCGCAAGCTGAACGCGCACAAGAAGGAGTCCTTCATCAAGCTCGGCTTCCACCTGCTCATGTTCTTCTTCTACCTCTACAGCATGATCGTCGCCCTCATCCGCGACGAGAGCCGGTAGGACCGCTCGCTCGTGGGCCGCCTGTATGACTCGTCTGAGCTCGCCGGCTGGTTGCTGGGCGTCGTGGCGTCGGCGTGCGTCATGCAGGACTTTATGCAGCGCGCGGGGGCGCGGCAGCGGATGGCGAGGGAGGCGCGGAAGAGGCGGGAGTGATGGAGGCGATGGTAGAGGTTGGAAGGGGGTGGAGCGGTGGCGTTGGGAGGATGTGATATTGATGAGACGGCATAGACTTGCCTGAAGAGAAACAATCGTGGACAGACAAGAGAGCATGATGGAGGGAATCACGATCGTGGGACATGTTCATAGCGCCTTTTGCGTATTGCTAACGATACCCTGCAAACGAACTTGCGCTGCTGCATAGACGTCCGCTAGCACACTCAATACCCGGCGCAGCAGACTGACACACTCTCCTCCCAGCCAACGAACCCTCGTCACACTAGCCCCCTCCACAGATCACCCCGAAGAAGCCAGGCACCAACGGACACCCCTCAATGCGCCGCCGGCTCGCCCAGCTCGGCCTTGAACTTGGCCACGTCCGCGTACGTCTTCACCACCGCGTCCCGCGCCTCCAGCCGCTGCACCCACGCCCACGCGCGCGGGACGCTCTGCTCCAGTCCCTTGGATGCATCCTCGCCGCGTAGCAGGGTGAGGAGGTGGTTCCAGGAGATGAACATCAGGTCGGAGGCGGTGCACTGGGGGAGGACTTGTCAGCGCTGGTGTCTTACTTCTTCACTTTAGGGGCCTGGGTTGTCTGGGTCTCTCTGGTCTTGCGTACCTTGTCGCCGACGAGGTAGGGCTTCCCGGTCTTGGCCAGGTGGGCGTCGATGACGCCCAGCACGCGGTGGATCTCGTTGGTGTAGCGGTCGAGGACGGAGGTGAGGTTCTTTTCGGGGTGGTACTGTTGATGGATGTCAACCGCCGCCGAAGCATGCGAGGGAGAGAGAGAGAGACTTACGAACATGAACCACGGTTTCTGGCCGTAATATGGACCTGCACCAGGATTTTGCGCCGGTCAGCAAGAAGACAGCTTTTTCACGAAGCGCGCCGAGGAGGGGGGATTGGAGGGAGGAGGATCTCACCCTGCCCGCTAACCTGGAAGAACTTCCACGCCGCCTGCTGCCACTTCTCGGGCCCGGAGGTGTAGCTCAGCTTGGCCTCCGTGTCGTAGGTCTCGAGGAGGTAGTCGATGCAGGCGCCCGACTAAACACCCCAACAACCGACTTCGTCAGCACACACGTCCACTTCGCACCACCACAGCAGACCCCGTCGACACCGAAGCTTCGCTTACCTCCCACACCACGATCCCCGTATTCGGGTCCTCGAGCGCCGGCAGGCGGCCATTGGGGTTGAGGCTGAGGTACGGCTCCTGCTTCAGCGCCGGGCCGCGGAGGTCCATGAGCTGCGGCGCGAACGGCATGCCGAGCTCGTTGAGTATGATGGCCACCTTGACCGGGTTGGGGCCGTCGAGGTGCGTGTACAGCTTGATGGGCTGGATGCTGGGAGGGGCGGGCATGATGATGGCAGCGGGAGAATTTGGTTGGTTGGTGGGTTGGGGTGGTGGGGTGTGCTGTGCTGAGGGCGGGGTTGCTTGCTACTGCGTGTGTGTGCGCGAGGACTGTGGTTGGGCGTGGAAGGGATCGGAGGTGAGCGCTGTACTTATACCTCTCCCATGCCTACACCTCCATACGCTGTATGGACCTTTCGATCGACCGCTGGGCGTGCCGCTGATTTCCAAGCACGATCCTCGCAGTGACGATCCACCATCGGCGGCATGTACGCGGACGTCGCCGCAGACTCTCGTAGCCCATTCTTGGCTTGCATCGTCCGCACGAACATCTCGTCGCAAAGCAAGACGGATTCGCTGCCGTAGGCGGCTGGATGGGCTTGGCGGGGATAAGTCAGCCCCGTGCACCGGCTTTCGAACTTGATCGCATTCGGAAGGCCGAAAGCCGATGCGGGCCGGGCGTCCTTGTGCTCCGTGTGAACAGGCGCGACATGTATCAGGGTCCGACTCAGACGCAAGATGCACCGACGCGCCGACGGACTCCAAGCTAGCCATTCCGTCCTTCTACTCAGCCAACGGCACCTCGTCAAACTCCCTCCGCATGAACTTCCGCACCGCCTCCAACCCCTCCTGCACAACCTCCGCGTGATTCACGTACCCCACGCGCACATACCCCTTCCACTCCTCCCCAAAGCACACCCCGGGCAAGAACATGACGCCTGTCTGCGCCTGCAGCCGCTCACACAGCACCTTCGCATCCACCGCCTGCCCCTCGCGCTCGAACTTCACGAAGGCCGTGGTGCCCGCGATGGGTTTGACCCAGGAGCAGTACTCGTCGTGCTTGATCACGAACCGCTCGAGGAGCGCGAGGTTGGCGTTCGCGAGCTGGATGTTGCGGCCCAGCAGCGCGTGCAGCGTCTCTGGACTTAGCGCGAAAGCCGCGATCTGCTGGTCCAGCTGGCTGACGGAGATGGTCGTGTAGTCGCGCGCGCTGGCGCAGGCCTCGATGATCTCGCGGTCCCGGCTCGCGAGCCAGCCGACGCGGATCCCGGCCAGGCTGTAGGCTTTGGAGAGAGAGCCCGTGGCGATCGTGCGGCGGTAGCCCATGGAGAGGACGGAGGGGGGGAACTCGGGGGAGATGGGAGAGGTGCCGTGGAAGAGGGGGCGGTAGACCTCGTCGGAGAGGATGGTGAGGGATTTGGATTCCGCGAGGTCGATGATCTTCTGCAGCAGGGACTTGGGGAGGATCTGGCCGGTGGGGTTCTGCGGGTTGCTTCGGCGTAGTCAGTATCGGATTAGCAGAGCGAGGGGGTTTGGTGAGCGTTACTTGAGGATGATGAGTTTGGTGTTTTCCTTGATCAGCCCCTCCAGCTCGTCAAAGTCCGGCTGCCAGCCCTTCTCCGGCTCGCACTTCCAGAGATCCACCTCCGCACCCAGAGAGGCCGGGACAGAGTACAGCTGCTGATAGGTCGGGTACTGACACACGACGTGATCCCCCGGCTTCAGCAGCGCATAGAAGCCCAGGAAATTCGCCGCGATGGCCCCCGGGGTGATGAGAATGTTTTCAGCTGGTAGCGGGGTCCCGACTTTGGACGAGTAGAGCCTCGCGAGGTTGTTGCGGAGTGGAGAGCTGCCGCGAATCTCGCCGTAGTGCTGGATGGCGGCGAGGTCGAGGAGGTCGGTCGCTTGGGTGGATTTGTTCTCGCAGAGGGCCGCGAGTTCGGTCAGGGAGACGCTGGCGCAGCAGGTCTCGGCCAGGTTGTGGGTGGCGGTAAGTTCGTACTTGTCCATCCACTGGAATGGTGCTTAGGAGGAGGCGCGTCGACGGGTTGGGGGAGGTGCGGCGCTTGACCTACCTACCTGCTCGACGGCGAATGGCGGTGGTGGAGCCATGTCTATGACTCCGCCGATTGGAATGGGCGGACTGGTGGATGCGGCTGCCGGCGATGCTGGACGGTGCGTCGCCCTATGAAGTTAACGTTGCGGTGTTATTATGATCAGCCGTCGTCAGACACGGTAGGGGGTGGAAGTGGTCGATCTTGGTGAACTTTGCCATCCGTGCCACTAACCAATCGTCGTTAACGACGACGGAGAGATGATGGTGCGGAAGATGGGGTGGTGATGATGGCCACGTGCTGGACACGCATCGGCCTCGACACCCGTCTCGTCCGCATGGGGAGCTCGACCCGCCACCATCGACCTGCATCTGCATGTGTCGTGCATGTCCACGAGACGACGTCAAGATAGCGCGTCGCTGATCGCCTGCCTACACCTTTTCGCCGGAAGAGATAGACGGTCGTTACCTGCATTGGACAATCCTCAGCATGCGAATCTCCTAATGCCCTTCATCTCTTGCACTGATTGACAGCACACAATCCATCCTGCGGCCTGCGATAGGCGATCCACGAGCTTCAAGATGTGGCGGAACATATACGCGGCGGCGGCGATCGCATCACACCTTCTCCCGTCTGCCGTCGCAGGCACCTACGACTACTACACCACCACCGACGCCCTCCTCCCCGCCTCGCAAGACCCCTTCCGCCTGTTCGAGAAGCGGCCCGAAGACTGCCCGCCCTGCTTCAACTGCAACCTCGACGACTTCACCTGCCTGCAGTACGCCAACTGCACGCGCAGCAGCGGGAAATGCGCCTGCCCGCCCGGCTTCGGCGGCGAGGACTGCTCCGCCCCGCTCTGCGGCTCGCTGGCCGAGGGCAAAGACCGCTTACCGCGCGAGGGAGGCACATGCGAATGCAATGAGGGCTGGGAGGGGATCAACTGCAATGTCTGCAAGACCGACGACGCCTGCGGGCCCATGATGCCGTCCAAGCAGGAGGATGGCGCGGTGTGTTATCGGGAGGGGCTGGTGGTGCACGAGAACTACCAGATGTGCGACATCACGAACCGCAAGATCGTCGACCAGCTGAAGGAGAAGAAGCCGCAGGCGACCTTCTCCTGCAATGCGGAGAGAGCGGAGTGCAACTTCCAGTTCTGGGTCGCGGAGAAGGAGTCCTTCTACTGCGCGCTGGACGCATGCGCGTGGAAGGCCGCGGCGACGGAGACGCAGAACAGCACCACCTACCGCTGCGAGAACATCAAGTGCCAGTGCATCCCCGGCCGCTTGCTGTGCGGCGCGGAGAACAGCATCGACATCGGCGACTTCCTCGACCAGGAGATCCGCGGCCCGGCCACCTTCTCCACGGTCCACAGCCAGAATGCGCGGGACGACGGGAGCAAGTTCTCCGAGCCCGCGATGAACGGCCTCATCTCCAGCGTCTTCGGAGACGAGAGTATCCAGCTGCAGTGCCATAGCGGGGAGTGTTTGTACCGCACCGAGATCCCAGGGTACTCGCGCCCGATCAAGAAGATCAATACCCCGCTCATCGCGGGCGTGATCGCGGGGTGCGCGCTGTTTGTTGTGGCGGTCATCTTGCTCGTCTTCTTCCTGGGGCGGAGGAAGACGAGACGGTATGGGCCCATCCAGCTCGGCGATGACGAGGAGGAGGAGAACGCCAAGCTCCTCGCCGATCACAAGCCCGCGGCGCTGTACTTTGACGACGTCTGCTACAGCCTCAAGGGTAAGCCGATCCTGTCCGGCATCACCGGCGCCGTGCACCCGGGCGAACTCCTCGCCATCATGGGCGCGTCAGGCGCGGGCAAGACCTCCTTCCTCGACATCCTGGCCCGCAAGGCGAAGCGCGGTCTCGCGACCGGCGTCTTCTGGCTCAACGGCGAGAAAGTCCCCGACGACGAGTTCCGCGCCGTGATCGGCTTCGTGGATCAGGAGGACACCATGCTGCCCACGCTGACCGTGCACGAGACGATCCTGGACTCGGCGCTGCTGCGCCTGCCGAAGGAGATGAGCGTCGCGTCCAAGGTCCAGAAGGTCGAGGACGTGGAGCGCCAGCTGGGGATCTACGCCATCCGGCACCAGGTCATCGGGTCCGAGGACGGGGCGAGCGGGCGCGGGATCTCGGGCGGGGAGAAGCGGCGTGTGGGGATCGCGTGCGAGCTCGTGACCTCGCCCAGCATCCTGTTCCTCGACGAGCCGACGTCCGGGCTCGACGCCTTCAACGCGTTCAATGTGGTCGAGTGCCTGGTCACGCTGGTCAAGACGTACAACCGCACGGTGGTGTTCACCATCCACCAGCCCCGCTCCAACATCGTGGCCCTCTTCGACCAGCTCGTCCTCCTCGCGCAGGGCCGCACGGTGTACAGCGGGCCGTTCGGCAAGTGCCAGGCCTACTTCGACGGCATCGGGTATGCCTGCCCCCCCGGGTTCAATATCGCGGATTACCTGGTGGATCTCACGATGCATGCCGGCAGCGCGCCGTTTGACCCGGCGGAGCACGGCGTGGAGGTGCAGTTCGAGGGCAACGGCGCGACGCGCGCGAGCTCCACCCGCGCGGTGAAGAGTGTGAAGAGCGCGAGTAATGTCAGTGTGGTCGGCTCGCTGGGGTCGGTGGGGCAGGCGGCGGAGCCGCAGGCGGCGGTGCGGCCGAAGGGGAAAAGGAAGGCGAGTATCCGGCAGCAGCAGGAGCGGCAGCTGTATTCGCGGAAGAACACGGCGGAGCAGCCGCCGCCGGCACCGGCGGTGTCCGGGGGCAGTGTGCGGAGCGAGGGAGACAGTCTGTTGGGGGATGACGAGAGGCAGCAGTGGGTCAAGATGGCTAGGCAGCAGGGCCCGCCGCCGCCGCTGCCGTTGATGGGGGACGAGGCGCAGGACCTGCCGCCGGTCACTAATGCTGCGGTGGAGGGGACGGGGACGGATCTGGATCTGCTGATCGCGGCGTACAACGACTCCGACGTCGCCGCGGCGCTGCGGGAGGACATCGAGCACGCCACCACCGCCGCCGCCGCCAGCGCGGCCAACTCCAGCACGACCAATGGCCACCCGCCCGGCCAATTGCCCAACGGCAGCGCGACGCCCGGCAAAGTGAAGACGTACAACAAACCGCGCCTCCCCACCCAGTTCCTGATCCTCGCCCGCCGCACCTGGCGCAACATCTACCGCAACCCGCAGCTCATGCTGACGCACTACGCCATCGCCATCCTGCTCGCCGTCTTCATCGGCGTCCTCTTCTACGGGATCGCGGACGACCTCGCGGGCTTCCAGAACCGGCTGGGCTTCTTCTTCTTCATCCTCTCCCTCTTCGCCTTCTCCACGCTGACCAGTCTGACGGTCTTCGCGACCGAGCGGCTGTTGTTTGTCAGGGAGAGGGCGAAGGGGTATTATCACCCCCTCGCCTACTACGCGGCGAAGGTGGTGTTTGATATCGTGCCCCTGCGGCTCATCCCGCCGTTGATCATGGGGGTGATTGTGTACCCCATGACGGGGCTCGTGCCCGCGTGGGCGGAGTTTGCGAAGTTCCTGCTGTTCATCGTGTTGTTTAATTTGGCGGCTGCGACGGTGTGTCTGTTCATTGGGATTCTGGTGCGGAATCAGGGGGTCGCGAGTCTGGTCGGGGTTTTGGTGATGCTGTTCAGTTTGCTGTTTGGGGGGTTTCTGTTGAATCATCATACCATCCCGCCGGCGGTCGCGTGGTTGCAAGAGGTGAGTGCCACACTGATAGACCGTTGTTCAAGGGGTTTGCATGTTTGCATGCTGACGATGATGGGTGACACAGCTTTCGATCTTCCACTACGCCTTCGAGGGTCTCATTGTCAACGAGGCGCGCTACCTGAGTCTGGTGGACAAGCAGTACGGGCTCGACATCGAGGTCCCCGGGTCCGCGATCCTGTCGAGTTTCGGCTTCGATACGCTGGCGCTGTGGCGGGACGCGATTGGGTTGGGGGCGATCTGTGGGGGGTTCTTGGTGCTGGGGTATGCGGCGCTGCATGTGTTCTTGGTGGAGAAGCGGTAGAGGTGTGTGGGCTTGGGGTTGGGATGGAGGGCATAGCGGATGGTTGGGGGGGAGAGACAGCGTATACACCGACACTCATATACCCGTTCTCGTTCACAATGTCGAGATATGTCGACGCTGTGTCAGGTAGACTGTCACCATTGAAGTTCACACTCGTCTGGGCAGACTCATACGCTGATTAAGGGGAGGGGTCGGGTACATTCAAGGAACACACCTCCGTGTGAGTACCGGCATTCGACGTCTTGGCGAAGCCGTCTCCGCGGTCGACCCATTCTGCCCCGCAAAAGTTCGTGGGCAGGAGAATGACTTAAAGTGCAACATCTCGCTACAATTGCGACTCACTACCCTCACGGCTGCCTGTCTGACTTACCACTTCGCTCCTACACCACACGAGATCTACACCTCACTGGCCAGCGCTCTCCCGCACCTCCTCCCACCTCGCGGCGCCTGCCCGCCGGCTGCCCCCGCACCGCCAGCATGGTCTCCGCGAAAGGCGTCCTCCACTACGCCCTCCACCCGCAAGAACTGCGCAACATCATCCAGTGGACGACATGGCACAACCCCGTGCACGAGCGCGACGAGGAGAAGGAGTCGCCGGAGCTGCGCGAGGCCTTCCGCCTGCTGGACCTGACCTCGCGCTCCTTCGCCGCCGTGATCAAGGAACTGCACCCGGAGCTCCTCGTCCCCATGACCGTCTTCTACCTCATATTACGCGGGCTGGACACGATCGAGGATGACATGACCATCGACCTCGCGGTGAAGGAGCCCTTGTTACGAAATTTCCACTCACATCTAGAGGACGAGAGCTGGACCTTCGACGGCAACGGGCCGAAGGAGAAGGACCGCGAGCTGCTGGCGAAGTTCACCTGCGTCGCGGTGCAGTTCAACCTCATCAAGCCCGCCTACAAGCGTATCCTCGCCGAGATCTGCTCGCAGATGGGCAACGGCATGGCCGACTACGCGCGCAAGGACGAGAGCGGCGAGAGCAGCGTGGTGGCCATCAAGGACTACGAGAAATACTGCCACTACGTCGCCGGGCTCGTCGGCGAGGGCTGCACGCGCCTGTTCGTCGAGGCGAAACTCGCCAACCCGGCACTGCTCCAACGGCCCGAGCTGACCGAGAGCATGGGCCAGTTCCTGCAGCAGACGAACATTATCAGAGACATCCGAGAGGACTTCGACGACAAGCGCGTCTTCTGGCCCAAGGAGGTGTGGCGGAAATACGTGCCCGTCTTCGCCGACCTCTTCCTCCCGGAGAACCGGGAGAAAGCGCTGCACTGCCAGAGCGAGATGGTGCTCCTCGCGCTGCAGCGCGCGGACGAGTGCCTCTTCTACATGGCGGGCGTCAAAGAGCAGTCGGTGTTCAACTTCGTGGCCATCCCGCAGAGCATGGCGATCGCGACCCTCGAGCTCTGCTTCCAGAATTACAGCATGTTCGAGCGCAACGTCAAGATCAGTAAGGGCGCCGCGTGCGGGCTGATGATGGAGTCGACGCAGAACCTGCAGGTCGTGTGCGAGGTCTTCCGGCGGTACGCGCGGCTCATCCACAAGAAGAACTCGCCGCGCGACCCGCATTTCCTGGACATCAGTATCGCGTGTGGGAAGATTGAGCGATTCATCGAGAGTATCTTTCCGACGCAGACGGCGCGGTCGCTGCCGGCGGGGGAGAACGGGGTGGTGCCCGCGGTGGCGGCGCAGGGCGCCAAGGCGCTGACGCCCGAGGAGGAGGCGAAGAAGGCGCGGGAGGAGAGCGAGGCGAAGTGGGACATGGTTTACATTACGGCGGCGGTGTTTGGGACGCTGATCTTCATCTCGGCTCTGATGGTATGTCAAGGGGTCGACTGGACCTGTCCGCGTTGGTTGTTTTGTGGTGGATGTGCGGGTGTGATGCTGACTCGTGCCTACCACAGCTCGGCGCGGCATATTTGGCCGGCGCACGGTTCGACCTCGCCTTCAGCGATCTCAAGGGCGGCAGTCTCTTCCCGCCGAAGAGCGCGCCCGAGGGCCTCGCGGCCTCGGCCACGAGTCTGGTGGAGAAGGCGTCGAGTGCCGTGCACGGTGAGTTATGACCTAGCCGCCGCTGGGGAGATCTTTGTACAGGCCGCGCCGTGTACACACATACACATATGCATACCCCCGACAATCCCGCCTCCCGCCGCCCCTCTTCCTCCCGAGTGCCCTCAACCCATGGCCATCCCCCTCAGTCGCAGCGTGCTCTCTTCACTGCATCCCGCATCGTCTCCGAGCGAGATGGATGAACACATCACGCCAAAGTAAGACGAGGTAAGGATGACACACACACACACACACGCACGGAGAGAGAGAGAGAGAGAGAGAGAGTTACAGCACGGATTGTCAAATTGCAATGCAGCCCATTCCTCCATGGCTGCCGTTGTGCCGCTTTTACGAAGTGCGAGAGGGAGATGCTACACATACACTTTAGCTTGCCCTCCAATCAGCCTTGGGGGCGTAGCCTGGAAGCTGTCGCAGACACGCCATGAACCATTGCTGATTGCCTTGCGAATGGGGGTGGTGCGCGGAAAGAGCGCCCGAGATCGACGGTGATAATGGCTAGGTGGGTAGTTCGGTGCCGCATTGGAGGGGAGCAGGGCGTAGTTCTGCCTTTCGCGAACCTTGGAGTGAGGCTTTGACGGGTGACGTGATCGGGGCGTGGCATTGACTGCGTGCATCACATGCAATGGGGAGCTGCATGTGCCGTGCGTGTCGTGTTGGCTGGTCGGGTGGTGGGTGGGGGTACAGCCTTACTGACATGTACCTGTTCATGCTTCTGGACGGTATGCGCCCGGTCTCGCCTCGCAATAGGGAAGGGCTTGGGCATGGCGGGCTGTACTTAAAGGTAGGCCAGTCTTGTGTTTGTTCAGCCTTTCAATCGGAATCACTTGAACACTATCACTCTGCAACGCATTTCCGTCACATTGCAAGACCAGATCATCTATTATGGCACGACATATCAACGCCATGGGCCGATCAAGCGCCAGCAGCGGGCTCGATAGAGGACGCGATCTGTACCGTCCAGGCAGCCTTTCGGGCAGCGAGCGGTACTCACCGAGCTACCATCCAAGTCAGAGTGGACGGTACGAGACAAGCCCGGTCGATGCGGCTGGCCAGCTAGTCTTGTACAGAGACCGCGACGGGCGCAGCGATGCAGCGAGCAGCTACAGCGGACGCCGCTCTCAACAACCGTCGTCGCTGTACGGCAGCCAAGCCGCCTACTCCACGCCCCCGATTCGCCTCGACACCAAGCTCTATCAGCACCACTCCGCCTCCCAAACCCTTTCACCCTCCCACTCGCATCAGCTCGACCGCCGCTCCTCCCAGCCCAGCCACCTCTCCCGCTCCCCGGGCTCCGACCGCTCCTCCTCCTCCATCTCGCCCTCGGAGTCGGCGTCGAATATCTCCTACCACTCCAGGACATCCGGCAGGAGTTCCGGTGGGAGCTGGGGGGGCAGCTCGGGTTACCCGAGTAGTGTGGCGCGGGACGATCCGGAGATGTTGTACGAGTACGTGGCGACGCACCTGCGGTACGGCGAGCATGAGGGCGCGCGGTGGAATCGGGCGACGGATAGTTATGTTACTGTTGTCCGGCCAACGTAGGGTGGTTTGAGTGGTCTGTGCTCGGTAGCGATGAGTGGCGTTCAGGTCGGTATGCCGGGTGCCTTATGCGGTGGCGGGATGCTCTTTGCGCGATATTCGGCGGCATGCCACTGGATCTGTCCATCCTGGCGGGTTGGAGGCGGACGGAGCCAGAGGGCTAGGGTGCCATCTGGGTCGTGTTTGGGTATTGGGTCATGTAGCATGTACATTGTCCAAGACATTCGGTATCGCTCAGGTTCCAGTAGTACCCACGGTAGTCGTCTGGGCCGGAGCGTCGGCAACCTTCTGATTGAAGGGCTGGCGACACATGGGGCACTTGCCCTGGCTGGACTCGGACTGCAGCCAGTCGCTGATGCAGTGCATGTGGAAGCAATGCGTGCACTCCCCGATCACTGTGGCGATCAGTCAGTCTCGTATCCCTTCATACTTGTGCGAGGCTGGAGGAGAGCATACTTATCGGGCAGTCGTCGCCGGGATACTTGCATTTCGCGCAGGTCCCTTCGAACTGGACGCGACAGATGCCGCAGGTGTCGTCGCTGTCCTCCGGAAGATCCCATTTCCACTCCGCTACGGCGTGGTAGGCGGTGAAGGTGACCTTCATGGCGAATCCCCCGGTCAGCTTCGATCTAAGCGGACTAGTATGGACTGTCGATGCGAAGCGTATGTTTGGAGGCAGGACTGACATGTGCCACAACATGGAAGGACCCTGAGATGCAGGCAGCTCCACTAGAACTAGCGCTGTAGATCATCGCGTGCTACTCGGCGAGCTTGCTTCTGTGTGCAGCAATAATACCGCCGGAGCTCGACAAGTACATGTATATATACAAGACTGCCCCTCCGCCGCCATGATCGCGCCGACGTCCCCTTGACACGCTGCGTGCCGGCAGCATGGCGACGACTCTGCTGCTCCGGCGGCACAATCTCCGCATCTACTCGACCGTCCGACCCACCGTGAGAGCAGCGACGATGTCGACCCTCAGCTCCTACCTCGTGACCCCCGCCGAGCTCGACACAGCGCTGAAACGCAACGCACCCAGCAAGCTGTCCACCGCTCCGCGCACGATCCCCGTCTGCGGCAGCTGGTTCCTCCCCAACGACCCGGAAAAGCGATCCGGCTACCAGGTCTATAAGCAAGGCCACATCCCGCATGCCCGCTTCTTCGACCTCGACAGAGTCGCGGATACCTCGAGCCCGTACCCGCACATGCTGCCCAGCCCGGAGGTCTTCAAGCAGGCCATGAGCGAGCTGGGCGTGAACCGCGACGACACGGTCGTCGTCTACGACACCGCCGAGCTGGGCATCTTCTCCGCGCCGCGCGTGGCCTGGACCTTCAAGGTCTTCGGCCACCCGGCCGTGCATGTCCTGAACAACTTCCGGCTCTGGGTCGAGCAAGGCTACGCCACCGAGGAAGGCGAGCCGGAGCCGGCGGAGAAGACGGAGTACCCCTTACCTGAGCTGGACAGCAGCAAGGTCGTCGCCTTCGACGAGATGAAGATGCTCGCCCTAGATCACAACAAGGAAGGCGCGGAGGACATCCACGTCCTCGACGCCCGCTCCGCCGGCCGATGGCGGGGCACCGAGCCCGAACCCCGCCCGGGCCTGTCGTCCGGGCACATGCCCAAATCCACCTCCGTCCCCGTGCCGGACCTGCTGGATCCGGAGACCAAGGCCTTTCTGCCGGCGGAGGAGCTGCGGAAGGTGTTTGAGCGCAAGGGCGTCGGTCCCGGGAAGCCGATCATCTCGAGCTGCGGGACGGGCGTCACGGCCACGGTGATTGATACCGCGCTGCTGGCGGCGGGCTACGGGGAGGGCAGTCGGCGGATCTACGATGGGAGCTGGACGGAGTGGGCGCAGCGGGTGCGGCCGACGGATAGTTTGATTGTCAAGAGCGAGTAACGGCTGCTGCTTCGTGGGTGGCGGCGTTGTGGTGTTTGGCACCGCGATTGATACCCCTCCGACATGTATGTCCATCATGTCGCGATTGACCGAGAACTCACTCGAGTCCCGCGTTTGCTGCCTGATGCCCTTGCCACATGATTGAGACCACACCGCGAGCCCCGAGTACAGCGCAACCTCGCATACTGGTGAAACACACTCTTGATCGCAGTAAGTGACTTCGCTAAGAGCTAGAGAGGCAGGTGTGGGGTGGCTGCAGGCCTAGAGATGGCCGTGGTCCGCTTGACCTGGCTTCGATTTCGCAACGAAGGCAAGAGCAGGTGGGCCCATCGCCATGGCTCGGCCCTTTCTGCTCTGTCGAGCTGATGCATCAGCTGTACCCAATCCCTCAGCCGCCGTCATTTGGACCACATACTATCCATCCAGGGAGCTATCCACACAGGGCTGACCGGCACGCTCGCCACACAGGCCTCGACTGCCGAATCTACAGCATCGTCACCCCCACCCCCCCCATCCTCGTCTCACTAACTCGCATCCCCTCGTCCACCCCGCCACCCACCCCCGCCGTCCTCCAATTAAACAGGTAGTAATGCAACTTCCCATCGCCTGGCTCGAACTTCTGCTCCGCGAGGAACAGCGGGTTCTCCATGATCGTCAGCGCATTGAAGACGTGCATGTCCTCCTTCTTGGCCAGCACCAGCGCGTCGTGCATGAGGAGCTGCAGACGGGATTGGAGGGTGGACTGCAGCGCCGCGGCCTTGGGGAGCGGTTGCCGCGGGACGGGGAAGGCGGCCGTGCTGGCGTAGTAGTAGAGGTACGCGGCGCGGATGGTTTGGTTGGGCTGCGTGGCTTTGAGGACGGTGGACTAGGGGTTGTGTCAGTGGTAGGGCCGAAATGGTGGTCCTTGCGATCAATCTGGGGGGCTGGGTGAGAAGCGTACCTCGAGCAAGTAATACGACACGAAGTCCGTGATCTCCTTCGTCCCCGCCTCCTCCACCACGAAGCTGGACACGACGCCCTCGCTCTGCGGCGAGCAGAGCCAGTGCTCCAACTCCGCCTCCTCGAACTCGGGCCTCAGCGAGTACCGCGCCAGGAACCGCTGCAGCAGCGCCTTCACGGCCGGCACATCCCCCCTCCGCATCGGCCGCAGCCCCTTGATGTTCGTCTGCGACTCCAGCCGGTACTTGTACTTCTGCCGCAGCGGCGTGGTGCCGGAGGGGAGGTGCGAGAAGCCGGTCGCGTGCAGGTGCTCCCAGTCGAGGCTGCGGTGGAAGTACCGCGCCGTCGTCACGGGGGTGGGGAGGAGTGTACCAGCGGTGTAGAGGGCCTGGTAGATGCCGTTCTGGTAGCACCGCCGCGTGACCTCCTTGATGAGCACGGGCGCGAGCCGCTTGGCGCGCAGCTTGCGGTGGACAGTTAGGAAGTTGATCTCGGAGATCTTCAACGTGGCTTGCCGGACTTGCAGCGTGGCCGGCACACCCGCGATGAACGCCACGAGCTTGCCGGGCTTGCCGCCTTCCGTCGTGGACTTGGTGCGCACACCGATATGCCAGTCTTTCCGGTAGCCGGGCGGCTTGAGCGCCCAGGCGAGGAACTTGGCGCTGTAGTTGAAGCGGAAGGAGCCATCCGTGTCCTCGACGTAGTGGTTGTAGAGTAAGTCATAGAGCTCCTTGAGCTCGGCCTCATCGTCCAGATCGACGAGACACCACTCGAAGCCCTCGAGCAACGGCTCCGGATCGGGCTTCACGCTTTTGCGGCAGACCTCGTCGGGTAGAATGGCGCCTTCGGGAAGCGAGTCCTGGCTGCCGGTCGTCGTTTGGAGGAGATTGGGAGGCTCGCGGAATTTGGGGACGGGTTGCGTGTTCCAGAATTTGTAGTCTTCGGGAGCTTTGCCTTCCTTCTTCGGTGGTGCGTTGTTGGACATGGCGAGCTGTTTGAGGAGAGCCGGAAGATCTTTCACTTCGACGGGAGATTGTAAAGAGCCGGTGTTTGCTGGGCCGACGGCTGTGCTACTGTCTCCCGCCGCTTTCTTCTTCTTCTTGCGCGGCTTCCTTTTCTTCGCGGGCTTAGCTGCGCCTTCCGCTCCTGCTTCCGCTCCGCCTTCTGCGGCTGCGTCGTCCTCCTCCTCGTCACCATCCGCCTCTACCTCATCGTCTTCCTCATGGGGATGCGACTCGGCTTCGTTGGAGGTCTTGGACGGTGCCTCGACCGCCTGATCTGCAGGATCGCTTGCCATTTGTGGCTCTGACGACTTACTACTTTCCGCCATGCCGACGGACGTTGTCGATCGCTCGCTCGTGTGCTCGTGTGCTCGAGTGTGTGATTGATGTATCCGGAGGCAACTAGATCTCACGGATCACACCTGTACTTTCGTGGAGCTGTCCCTGATTGTGGGGTGCATTAAGCCGAGGCGTACGGGAGGGACCGCTGAGCTCAGTCTGGGATAAACTAAATTCAACGGGGCTGAGTGGTGATGACGCATCAATCAATACACATTCGATATGGGCGGCTTCCAGGTTCCGTGTTAACTGCATCTGTTGAATCACTATTGGCGTTGCATCAGAGATGGCTAACAACAAGCCAGTGAAATGCCTGGTTGTCGGGGCTGGACCTGTAGGCGCCCTGGCGGCCTTGTACGCAGCCAAACGAGGATGGGACGTGGATGTCTACGAGCTGCGAGGCGACCTACGAGACGCCGCCACGACGCCACTCAACTTCACGAAGTCGATCAATCTGGCGCTGTCGGAACGGGGGATCAACGCTATGCGCCACTCCGGCTCCACCACGCTGCTCGACACTGTCCTGGCTGAGACGATCCCGATGTACGGCCGCATGGTCCACGGCAAGAGCTCCTCACGCCTGACGGAAGAGTCTCAGGCATACGATGTCCACGGCCGCTTCATCCGTGCAGTCGACCGGGGCAAGCTCAACCAGCTGCTCCTCGACGAGCTTGAGGCCCTACCCAATGTCACACTCCATTTCAACCACAAGCTCACAGGCACCGATCTACGAAAACGGAAAGCCTGGTTCGAGCGACAAGGTGAGCCACCTCAGACCGCCGACGGCGCCCAAGCCGCCCAACAACAGGAAGCATCCAGCCGCGAGGCTGAGATCGAGGTGGACTTCGACCTCATCCTCGGCTGCGACGGCGCCCACAGCAGCGTCCGCTACCACATGATGAAGTCCGTCCGCATGAACTACGCCCAGTCCTACATCGACACCCTCTGGTGCGAGTTCACCATCCCCCCGGCCACCTCCCCCACCCCCACCACCACCACCACCCCCTCCGCCACCGACGGCTTCGCCACCAGCCCCCACCACCTGCACATCTGGCCGCAAAGCAGCAGCATGTTCATCGCGATCCCCAGCAACGACAAGTCCTTCACCTGCACCCTCTTCGCGCCCGCCACGGCCTTCCACTCGCTGGAGAAGTACCCGGATGGCTTCGCCCCGTTCTTCGACGCCAATTTCCCCGGCGTTGCGGATCTGGTCGGCCGGGACGAGCTGCGGAAGCAGTTCGACGCGAACCCGCATCTGCCGCTCATCAGCATCAAGTGCGGCCCCCACACCTACGGCTCCGCGGGCGTGATCCTGGGCGATGCCGCGCATGCCATGGTGCCCTTCTACGGGCAAGGCATGAACGCCGGACTCGAGGACGTGCGCGTGCTGTTTTCGCACCTCGATGCCCACCCCTCTCACGCCCGCGGACGCACCGCGGCGCTCGAGGCGTACACGACCGAGCGCGTCCCGGACGCCCACGCGATCAACGATCTGGCGCTCGCGAACTACTGGGAGATGCACGCCGGCGTGCGGTCGCCGGTCTACTTGCTGCGGAAGACGGTGGAGGAGTTCCTTTCGGATTGGCTGCCCGGGACGGGCTTCGCGACGCAGTATTCGCGGGTCAGCTTCAGCAATGAGCGGTACTCCCGGGTCGTGGAGAGGGTGGCTAGGCAGGGGAGGATCCTGAAGACCGGGATGGTGGGCATGGGGATGCTGCCGTTGATGGTGTGGGCAGTGTGGTGGGTGATGAAGGCGAGGCGAACGGGAGGGGCAGGCTCAGGGACGGAGAGGGTGATGGCGGTGTGGAGATTACTGGCCGAGAGAGTACGGCGGGTGTTCAAATGAGGTGGGAAGTGATGGCTTCGCGCCTGCTGGTGAAATCTATGCCCGATTCGCGCCGCCCTGCGCATTGTCCGGCCCTGGTTGCAACTGATCGAAAGCGCATCATCGCGTTGCGTCGAGATTGCCTCAACGAAGACGCTGTGTCGCCACTTGACGACACTCCGCGATATCGCGATTGATGCCTGCCGTTGAGGCGAAGCTAGCGTGGACCATGAGACAGTCGACTGCTTAGACTTGGAGACCAGCCCTCTCGGACCTCTCGGCACCACTACCACGATCCGCGTCCACGGCTGCGCCTGCTTCGCTTCCGCTCCTCATCGCCGACGCCATCTCACCACCGCATTGCCTACCTTCCAGTGGTCTACCAGCGCCGTACTGATGGCCCTGCCAATGTCTGCAATCGTGATCGCAGAGAGCAGGACGCCATGGCTCCTTCACGCCCCGTTTGCAGCGTTCCCGATGCTCTCTGGTCTGCGAGGCGCTTCCTGCACCTGGTCCCAGAGGTTTGGGGGAGGATCCGGTTCCTTGGGGTCGGGATGATGTATATGGCCACAGATGCCGCCAATGTTGACCGCCCTAGCCGAGGCAGGAGTGAAGGCACTATTGACGTAGTAGACGACAACATAAACCCTACACGTCTTTGAGCTTTGTTGCAGTGCTGCTGCGTGGAGGATAAATGCAAGTCCGCATCAAGCATCGATCGATCTCTTGGGTCATCTTGTCCCTGTAGTGAACAGACTATTGTCGTACAGCCTTGTGCCATTTAGTGCATGACAAGAAGCCCGTCGGGTGTACCACTGGAGCAAGAGCTCAAGGCCGTGGCGTGATGCCCTCGGCTTTCATCAGCCTATCCCGCCGGCCATGAAGCTGCTGACCAACACATTGTCGCTTCATAGGGTTTGAGAAGACCGCCGGTGGTGGGAGGGCGGCGACATGATGGCCGCAGTATTCGCGGTCAATCTAAGATCCCACGGCGCTGCCTCTTCGAAGCCGTCGCATCTGATCAGTGACCGTGGCCGCCGGTCCGCTCATTTCTGGTGCATAATCTCGCTCGCGAGCTTACTCCTCGCCCTAATCCTCGGTCCATAAAAGATCAAGATCCACGGCACGATGGTGAGCAAAGCCGCGAACCCGCCCAGAAAACTCCCAGCGCCCTGATAAGTCATGGCGGTGAACATCTGCTTGGTGAACAGCGGGAACGCGCCCGCCAGCATATTCCGGCAGAAGCTCTGCGCCGCGAGCGCGGAGCTGGCGTACCGCCCGTAGCTGTCCGCGAGATAGTTGAAGACGGCAAGGTAGATGGAGTAGATGCCCATCGTGGCGCAGCCGATGGCGAGGGTGGGCACGATCCAGGGGTCCGACGGGAAGGAGGTCCAGGCGAACCAGAAGCAGCCAATTGGGAGGAGGGTGGATTGCAGGCAGGCGAAGTAGAGGCGGCCTTCGGGGGTGTCGAGGAAGGCGCGGCGGGTTGGGGAGAGGTAGCGCCGGGCGATGCGTTCTTGGTAGACGGAGATGAGGGTGCTGAGGATGGCGCCGACGCAGATGGCGGCGAAGACTGAGTCAGTCTGTTGGAGATTGAAGCCATGGTTGGTTTCGAATACTACGGGTATGGCGGAGAACAGGAGGTAGAGGATTGACCTCTTCAGGTTAGCAGTGTCCGCACTGTACGATTGTCAGGGTGGGCTCACCAAGCAAAGCTGATCCACAGACTGAAGAAGAACACCACTGGCTCGGTGAAAAGCAGTCGGAAGGGACGATACAGGCTGATCGTGATCATCTTGCCAATACTGGCGCGCTCTTCGTCCGATTGCACCTTCCATCGCAAACGCTGCGGTGTGGGAGTCGTTCGTTCCGAGTCGACCGGCATCACCACACCATAGTAACCCTCACTCTCCAACTGCGCGTACCATTGATTCAGCGCCTTGGCTTTGCGCGAGAGCAGTACCGAGCCTCTTGTCTCGTTGAAGAAGAAGGCGATGAAGATCATCATCACGCCCCCAGTAATGACTTGCAGGTAGAATACCCACTTCCAGTCGGCGTTCTGCGCGATGAAGCCGGAGACCACGGGTCCCAGCCCGGTCCCAAGAAGCGCCGCTCCTGAGAACAGGCTCATGGCTGTATTGCGATCTTGTGCATGGTAGATGTCGCTGACGACGCCGCCGACCATGGTGGAGAAGTTGCTACCCATGCAGCCGACGAGGAATCGCGCCACCAGCATACCGGCAAACGTCGGAGTGACGGCACTCACGACCTGGAAGACCACCATGAGGATGCCCGTGACAACGAACATGGGCCGCCGTCCATTGATCTCGCTGAAAGGCGCCAGGAACATCGGGGCGATGCCGAAACCGCAGGTGAAGAGCGTGACGCCGACCAGGGCTGCGACGTCGGAGATCTGCCATAGTTGTCGAAGCTGTGGTATACAGGATGTGTACGAGCCTGCCGAGTAGGCGGTGACGGTCGTTGCGCAGACGGACATCCAGGTCAGGATGCGCTTCCGCTGCGGCGACCATAGGAACGGCGAAGTGTACTTCTTCAGATCCGGGCATGCTGAGGGAGGAGGTCCGTTGCTTGGGGTCGCCAGCGGTCGCCCCAGGTGTGCTGGGGAGGGTAGTCCGGTCTCGAACGTCAGGTACTCCCAGACTATCTCATCCTCGGCGTCTACGGCGATCGAAGGTGCCTCACTGCTGGCGACGCCATGGTCGGAGCCAGCCTGAGCTCGCTTCTCGCTCCCGGCCTTCTCATCCCCTCGGCGAGATGCGAGATCCTCGGCGTCTGAAGCCTCTTGGCGAAGCTTCATCTCGGGTTGCACCATGGCTTTCGAGTTGCGGCAAGCATATCCACACCGCGTCGGGGAGCACTGGGGCACTTGTTAAGGTGAGGTGAAGCAGAGACTGCTGATTCACTCTTGCGAGAATACCCCGAGTTGTATCATGACACCTGCCGGTCCACCACTCCAAGTGCATTAGTCTTGCGCAGGGTTTACGGCCCACAAGCTATTCCCGCCATGTACTGTACATACGCCATTACGCTTTTGATGCATCATCCCGCTGATTCTCCAGAAGCCATCCCCTGGACCGGCTGTCGTGCTCGATGTGAGATGCACCGCCTCTCAGGACCTACGCCATTCGTGGCAGATCCCTTGTCGAGTCCAGATGTCGTGAAGTTGAGGGTGCGGAACCCGGCACATCAAAGCCTTGCCAGCTCAGCCCTACCGGCCGGATCTGGACGATCTCCGAGAGATGGCCGGCGCGTAGTGAGACCGCCCCTCAGACTCACGGACACATGATTGTAGACTGAAGAAGACTTGACAGCCGGGCCATGGGGTCCCCCTCCTGTCATCAGTCATCAGCTCGTCCCCGGCAGCAGCCAAGTCGCGAGCAGTCTCTCGCCGCGCGCTTGCTCGGAGTGCGATCGTTCCTGGAGACTAGGGCAAGCTCACGCGCATTGCGCCTTGACGACCTCGCGCAAAAGGCGCCGCGATGGTCCCATGAGATCGCAGGTCCACTGCTCCACGACGACATGATCAGGAAGGGCGATACATGTAGACTTGGCATGCGGCACTCGTCCAAGGGATGCCTCATGAACGACGCTGCCCTTCTGGGCTAGCGCGCATTACGCCATAGCTTCCAGAACTTTTGTTGTTGTGAATGGATTAACAATCGCCTCCAGGCTCCTCACTGGTCTCTCACAAGCTCGACATCGACCAAAAAGGACTCTATCCTCGACGACTCACCAACAAACAAAGCCATCCATCGTTCACCTCGCACAACATCATCATGGGTTCCAACGAGCTCCCTACGCCCCTCCGCCTCGGCAGCAAAGCGCCCAACTTCAAGGCAGAGACCACCGCTGGGCCGATCGACTTCCACGAGTGGGCGGATGGGAACTGGGTCGTTCTCTTCTCGCACCCGGAGGACTACACGTACGCCACGATGCGCAAGAGAAGCACACCACAACCACTAACAATCGCAGGCCCGTCTGCACCACTGAGCTCGGCGCATTCGCCAAGCTCGAGCCCGAGTTCACCAAGCGCGGCGTCAAGCTCATCGGCCTCAGCGCGAACACGATCGAGAGCCACGGCGGCTGGATCAAGGACATCAACGAGATCTCCGGCAGCAACCTGCGCTTCCCCATCATCGGCGACAAGCAGCGGCAGGTCGCCCTCTCCTACGACATGATCGACCAGCAGGACGCGACGAACGTGGACGAGAAGGGCCAGGCCTTCACCATCCGCTCCGTCTTCGTCATCGACCCCAAGCACACCATCCGCACCATCCTCTCCTACCCCGCCTCCACCGGCCGCAACACCGCCGAGGTCCTGCGCATCGTGGACTCGCTGCAGACCGGCGACAAGCACCGCGTCACGACACCCATCAACTGGAGTACGCATCCTCAGTCCAAGCGAGCGAATGGCAAAGGCAGCGCTGACATGCGATCCCAGTACCCGGCGACGACGTGATCGTGCACCCCACCATCAAGAGCCCCGAGGCGGAGAAGCTGTTCCCGAAGATGCAGGTCGTCAAGCCCTACCTGCGCTTCACGCCGCTGCCGAAGGAGGAGACGAGCGCGGCGGTTTGACTAAAGGAGAGCCGCGCGGGCATGTGGCGCGACATGGCGTTCCGCGCGACGTGGGAGAGCGAGTGGGGCCGGGCGGTGACGGATACGGGGTACTAGACAGGTATAGTCTGCACGCGCGGACGTCGATTGCGGTCGACGGCCTGGTGGGTAGCCACGTTACAATGCGACCATGATGATGCCGGAGTCGAAATGCGGTTCGGCGCGTTTGTGCTCCCGGGCGCCACTTGAGTTATGATGCAGCTTGCCGAGTTCCGGCTTTGACCAGCTCACGCGGCATGCCGCGCGCTCACATTGATGACTTGCGAACGCCCCGCGTTGTGCCGTGAACTGCTGTGCTGTGCCGACGGCACGTTGCAGCAGCCAATGCGGCCATTGAGCTCGGGCAGAGATGCGGACCCAGATGCGGTGTTGTAGGCGGTGCGCTGATTGGCTATCATGCAAGGCATGCAGGCTGGAATGGGAAGGGCTTGGCGGCTAGTAGCCCGACCGCACGAGGTTGAGACCGAAGGGAGAGCATTTCCTTACCCACCCCGGTCAACCCCCGTGTACACTAGGACGGTAAGTGCATCCATGTCGCTGTTCGAATTGCATGGTGCAGGCGTTTTCGGTGTGGGGAGGCGTGGTGGTGATTGCGGAGCGGAGCATGGCCTATGGCACGGCCGGCGGCATATGGATCCCACAGGAACCATGCTGCAGGCCGTACGGTCTACCCTCATGTCGCCATGAGACTCACCGGGTATCCGAGACCTACCGACGAGCCCTGGCGAGCTCTCCTCGCCGTCACCGTCGCTGTGAAGCAAGACCCTGGCGAGCATGGGAGCGGGAAGGCGCGCACCACGGCGTCTGAACGCTGGCCGGCAAGAACGTCCAGCATAGCTCTTGCCCCTGCCACCGGCTGTCCATCTTCTGCTTCTGTCCTCTGACTTTTGCTGTCCTGAAACGGACGTCTCCTAAGGAGGTCACACGCTAACATGTTCTCCTTCGGGTCAGTTGGCAGCAGCCATACCGCTAGCGAGTGTGCTCCAGACGACGACACCGCTCTTGAGAGATTACGGAGCAGCCCGACGAAGACTTCGTCAAACAAGTCTGCATCGGCCTCGAAGCGGTCGTCCCCAGCCAAGAAGTGGAAGCCCACGAAGAAGCACGCAAAGTCTCTATCCGCTAAGACTCTAGCTGCGAACAAGCGATTTCGATCAGAGTCTGTCCCAAGCTTGACAGCTGCTTCACGGACTGAGCAGACAACCAGCTCTCCTCTACCGACCACTCCAGCTGCAGCATCCAGGAGCCATTCGCCCCCTCCTGGCGTCTTTGAATTGGCGGAGACCTCCCCGAGAGGCAAAAGCACCAGCAGACCCAAGCACATCCCAATTGTCATACCTCAGGTTGTACCGGCAGTAGAAGAGCACTACGAGGCGCGCAAGGACTCCCTGCACCCTTACCTTTCGAACAGTGCATCCAGCGAATCGTCCGCGACCTCTGACGTCCCGTTGTCTCTCCAACCAGGCAGACGACCGAGCGACGATCCGAGCAGATCGAGACATGTGGAGATCAGAATACCGCCTTGGGCACTTCCGCTATTGAAAGAGTCGAGCACGCCTCCACGCTTAGCTTTGAGCCAGTCCACCTTCATCGATCCATTCGCGGCGGTGACAGCGCTTTCGCCTTATCCTCCATCACAGGCAACAGCAGAGCCGAGCCGAGCGATCGTCATGGAGTCCTTTGGCGCAGGTGCACCGCCGGACCGGCTGTACGCATCGCAATCGAACAGCGGATCGCGATCCTACCTCCCGAGCGCCAACAGCAGCCAGTCCAGTCTCGTCGGCATGCGCGCTGAGTACGAGTCAGCTTCCGAGGCGGAGTCTGCACATGACGAAGGCTCAAACACCCCGAACCAGTCCGGCGTATCTCCCGCTCCCGGCCATACTGCGGGCCCGACGACGCCGAGTGGCACCAACGTCTCGAACCTGTCCGGCCTGGTATGCAATGTCCATCGGACCACCGGCAAGGAGCCGTATCCTCTGGTCGGGGCTACAACGACCGTCCTCGGTGACAAGCTCTATGTGTTCGGCGGCCGACGACTTTCGAGGACGAAACCCCAGCTCACGGCGAATCTGTATGAGCTCGATCTTGTCCGCAGGCATTGGACTAAGCTCGATGTCAAGGGTGACATCCCTCCCCCCCGCTACTTCCACAGCATGTGTACCCTAGGAGACAACAAGCTGGTCTGTTACGGCGGTATGTCCCCAGCCCCCATCCTCGATAATGGCGCAGACGGACAGTCCGAGGTCATCGTCATGTCCGATATCCACCTCTACAACGTGCCGACTAGGACCTGGATGAAGATCACCACCGCGGAGTCCCCGCAAGGACGTTATGCGCATTGCGCTGCGATCCTGCCATCGTCCGCGATCTTTGCCTCGTCTAATGCTCCAATGTCCGCCATGCACCACAATCCGTCTGGCAGCAATCCCAATCAAGGCACGCTCGGCATCGACATCGATGGCACGGGCGGTGCAGAGATGGTCGTGGTGGGCGGCCAGGACAGCGCCAACCACTACATCGAGCAGGTCAGCGTCTTCAATCTGCGCAGCCTGAAGTGGACGGGTACGACGGGGATGGGACGCAGCTGTGGCGCGTATCGGAGTGTAGTGGTGCCGCTCACCAGCATGAGCGCCTCGCAAATCGGTGCGGGTCCACATGCACGCGGCGATGTGGAGGATGAGGATGATGAGCCTGCGACGATCGGCTCCGGTGCACCGATGCTGATCTACTCCAATTACAACTTTCTGGATGTGAAGCTGGAGCTGCAGGTGCGCCTCACGGATGGCACGCTGACGGAGAAGCCAATGTCAAGTGGAGTATCCCCACCGGGACTGCGCTTTCCCAATGGCGGCATCATTGACAGCCACTTCGTGGTGTCTGGCACCTTCCTCACCTCGTCAAAGCAAGAGTACGCCCTCTGGGCGCTTGATCTGCGGACGCTGACCTGGAGCCGTATTGACGCCGGTGGAAGCATCTTCAGCCAAGGCAGCTGGAACAGAGGCGTGCTGTGGAGCCGGCGTAACTCCTTCGTCATCTTGGGCAATCGCAAGCGGAGTTTGGTCGATGACTACAACAACCGGCGCATCAACTTCTCGAACGTCTGCGTCGTTGAGCTCGAGGCCTTCGGGATGTACGACAACGCGCGGCGGGCGGAGCCAACTTCTGGCTTCACCTCCGCCAGTGCTGGCATGCCGCACGCCAACGAGGATTTGTATGCGAGCGGCCGTCAACCCTCGTATGCTGCGGAAGAGCTCGGGGCTGTGTCGCTCAACGTGCGTGAGCTGGCTGATATGGACCTCTTGGCTATCGACGGCACACGCATCCCGGTCAATTCAAGGCTCATCGCCCGGCGATGGGGCCAGCACTTCCTGGACCTGCTCCGGGAGTCGATGGTCATGGCAGCCGAGACAGACACCGCTACCCTTCGACCCAGCATCGCCAGTCACCCATCGCGGAACTCGAGCATCACCATCACGCCCTCGGTGACATCTGGCGCACCGACCTTGACGAACCACACGACCGCGGAGCTGCCGGACACCCGATCGGCACCGCCCGCCATGCGGCCGCGCTTGTTCTACCTGCCACACACGGCGCCAACGCTGCAAGCTCTGCTGCACTACCTGTACACCTCGACCCTGCCATCGCCGCCCTCTCATCTCGCCACGCCGCAGATCCTCTGCTCGCTCCTCCAACTCGCTCGCCCGTACAAGATCGACGGCCTGATGGAGGCGGTCGTCGAAGCCCTCCACGGGCACCTCGACGGGCGCAACGCCGCGGCCATCTTCAATGCCGCGGCCATGGCAGCCGGCGGCGGTGAAGGTGTCCACTTTGCTCTTGGCAGCGGCGGGACCCGCGACGGTGGTATCGCGCTCCGCGGCACCAGCCTGGCCAGCATGGACGGCGTGAACAGCCTCTCCCGCGGCGCATCGAGTCTCCGCATCGATACCGAGGTGGCCAACGGCCGGACGACACGCAATACCCTGCGGCCCTCTGGCCGGAGTGGAGTTGCCGAGGAGACGGACGAGGACGAGGTGCCGGGCAGTGCGGCAACGGATGCCAGTATGAGCGAGAGCGAGGCGAGCCTGAGCGCCAGGAGCCTCGCGGGCAGCCGCGGCACGCGGGATCGGGATGTGTGGAGTGGATCGCTGAGTGCGGTCGTCGGGCTCCAGAAGCGGTCGCTGCGTGGCTTGATGGCGATGCGGCATATGCGGGATCAGCAACGGGGGGATGGGCTGGGTAACGGGCAGTCGGTCGGGCTAGGCATCGCGTGAAGCGGGCGAAATCTTCGTTACGTGCTCCATGGCAACTTGAGATCTTTTGACATTCTCCCGCTAAGTCTAGAATATGCACAGTGCATTGGGCGGTGACGCGACCCCTCCCGTGACATTCAGCGGGCACGAGGTGAAGAAGAAGGACCAGCGGTTCTGCTGCTTGCACACCTCCGCCAGCCGTTCCAGGTCCCAAATCTCGCCAATCGGTGAGCCCCAGAACGCCAGCTGGAACTCGTGGAGCTTCCACTCCGAATCAAAGGGCCATTGCTTGAACGTCGTGTCAGCTCGTGTCACAGGCCTCACATATACGTGACCTTACCTCGAACGATATCGAATCCCCCGCGAGCGCGGCAAAGTGGTGGTCCCTTGGCAACGAAGCGTCAGCTTGTAGACAGCCCTCCGGCAATCGCCCGCACCACCCCGGCGTACTCACCAGATCCACTCGACCGACTGCTTGCTGCCCTCCACCCCCGTCCACTGGATCTCCGAGCGGCCGGCCGTGATCTTCCGATCCCGCTCCGCCTGCGACGCCGCCTCGTACCACTTCGTGAACCCCGACCGGACGATCAGGACATCGCCGGGCTTGAACTCGACGCCCTGTTCCGTGGCCATCTCCTCCAGCGCCGCGACGCCGATCTGGTGCCGCGTCATCACGTCGTACTTGATGCCTTTCTTCTCAGCATAGCGGACGTAGTCGAGCAGCACGCCGCGGCCCACGATCCCGCCCCGGTCGTTCCAGTGGTGGATGCCGTTGTCCAGGCTCGACGGCACGTCGGCGTGCTTGAGGCCGTTGTAGTAGCTGTCCGAGGCGCCGTGGCCGTAATGCTGCGCGCGGCCCCGGGGTGTCAGTGATCGCGGGGTTCCGTGGGCAGGATTGTGGCTACGGAGGGCTTGCTTGCCTTGAAGCCGTCCCATTGGCTGCCGCTCTGGGTGTTGATGTGGATCTCGTCGTCGTGGACCGGGTGCCCGCCCGCGGGCTTCAGGTCGATGAAGCGGTGCTCCGGGACTTTGCGGCCGAAGCCAGGCGTGTGCACCTTGTCGAGCTGCCAGTTGACGGACACGCTCAGGCCGGTCTTGATCTCCTCTTCCGGGGACGAAGGATATCAGCCATCGGGGTGCTGGAACTCGGGGGAAGCCGTTCGCCTCACCCTTGGCAGCCAGGACAACCTCCGATGTGAGCAAGTTGAGGGTTCCGAGGTTGTCTCGTTTGCCATCAACATCGAAGAGCCCCCAAGCGCAGCCATGGGGCCAACGACGGCCGTCAGTACATCAGGGTCCGGGTGATCGCTGAGCCGGAGCAACTTACATCCCCTCTACTGCTGGCAGCGACGCGAAATCGGGCAGATCGCTGGCCTTCATCGTGGTGCGTGTTTTCTCAGTCTCGCTCGTTCCGCTCAGACAATGAGAGGTGGCACACACGATGAGAGATGCCTTTGCTAACCTCGGGAGCATGCCACGACTTGGCAGTCACTTACCCGACAGCCCGCGAAGCTGCCCCTCGATCGAAGCGGCACCAATGGGCGTGTCGGTCGATCGTGATTGTGCCGACATATCGTGGCCGAAGAGCTGGGTCTGCGTGCCTGCCTAAATGGGTGAAGCCAAGGAGTCGGGAGGCACACAGGTGAAGCCACGTGCCCAGCATGTGGTGTTGAGTGCCTGTGGCGCGTTACGCCACGAAGTCGGTACATGGCGCCACAATAGTAGTGCCTGAGGAAACGCAGCCCATGGCATCTTGCCGCTTGGCTGACTCTTTGCCCCCGCAGCGAGGTCCGAAGAACGCGAGATCGGCTTCCTCGTTGGCGTGCAGGCAGAAGATGCCGTTGCCAGGAGCTTTTTCCGAAGCCACACGTGGGCCTGAGATTAACAACAGCTTCCAGAGCCCAGAGATGGGGCCGCGATGGCATGCGTGGTGACGCTGCTGACGCAAGCCGTGGACCAGACGTATACGGCTGACGGCTTCATCGGCTGCACGCGTGCAATGTGTCGCCGTTGGAATTTCGGACGCCGGCACTGAGGGGTTCTCGGCGCTGCGTCATTGTTGCTTGGGTAGTGACTCCACGTACCGCACATGCCACGCGTGCCGGCTGCCGGTACAGCCGTCCCCGGCTCTTAGGTGGAGCCGGCTAGCCGTACACGCACGATGCCGACGGCTTACCCGGCTGAGCGGTTAGAAGGGTCGCCTGCTCGGCGAGACGTTCTTTGGACGAGCATACGGCACTGACCTGGGCCTGTGTGTATTATACGTTACGCCATATATACAGCGACTGACTCGCCACGAACGACGGACTGAGCGTTTCTGCTAGATATGTCACCGTACCACACGTCAATATGTGAGGTTTAGACTCGTCTTCGAATTGCAGCAATATGTGCTCTCAGCAAGTATCGTGTGGCCGGTGACTGCTCGGGCTAGTCGGTCTCTCAAGTCGCCTTGGATACATATCTTTGTAGAATGGCGTGGTACGTTGCCACTCAATAATCACGCTACTCCGCAAGGGTGCGTGGTGCTCGTAATGCCAATCGTCTCCCTATGCCGGCGCTCCACAATCCCGTCTTCTTTGCCACGATGCGGCTGAAGATCTATCACCGTGTGCAGAAGAGAAGGTTCGTGACTACTTTGGGTCTCAGGAGCAGGCCCCGCGATCTTGAGAGCGCCCCGTTGCGCCGGATGAGATCTCTACGCACTAGTCGGCCCGGCGGGGGCTGTAGAGTCGCATGCCCAACAGTGCTTTCCCTTTGACGTGCTCCCTGCTATCGAAGAGTCATACGCTCGCAGTGAAGCATCTCGCGTGATTGGCCATCTGCTTCCTGCGAGGCATGTATTTTGCCTCGCCATGCAGGATGATGGTGACCCATGCCTCTCATGCCCGTCGCGTCGCCGCCGACGACTCCGCGCCGTGAGAGTACTAGATATTGCCTGCCTACGTCCGAAGATAGGGACGGCTGCCGCGGTACTTGACGCGTCGGGTCTGCCGTCGCATGAAGGACTATTGCCATCAATGAGTGGAGTCGGTGATGTAGACGGGCCGACTCTACGGCGGAAGAAGGCTCGCAGTAGTGCCATCCCTCACCCTCAGCTCTGCCTACGCGACGTTCTCGCCACAATACCACTGGCTCCGCGCATGGCTTGCACTATCTAGAGCGTGGCATGTCCGTCTTCGATACAGGTAGGATGATGACTGTTCGTCTCGTTCGGGCGTGTGTGATTGTCAATGTGATGTTGGGAACTACACATCTCGGAGGTACGGCCTCGAGGCCGACGAGCGCAGAATCGCGACTGGGGGAACCGGTCGCTGTACACATTCTTTGCGGGCTCGGGTTTCGCTGCGTTGGGCACGCTGGGCATGATCCTACGTGCCCGTGGTATGTAAGAAGAGGCTGTCGCCCGTCAAATTGATCCATCGTCGCCATTCCGACATCCATCTTGTTTTCACCATCAGAGTCGTATATGACTTGGACCTGCGCCGGCAATGTTCTCCGTCTCTCTCGGGCGGCGAGGACGGTTCTAGACCGCGTCTTAAGCGGCTAGTCTAGACAGGCAAGATTTTCAATCCGCAAGGCGCGCGAAGATGCAAATGGCCCAGACAGCAAAGGCCGATGGAGACCGTCGATCGGCCACCATCTGCTGCTGCCGTAATGAAGATGGACGCTGCCACGCCCCGCGCATGCCATTCATAACCGCCGGACCGCCCACCTACGGACTCGACTGCGGTTGGACCCTCAACGTTGGCCCCTGAACTTTCCATTTGGCGAAGCGTTTAGGCTACACGCTGCCGCGCGCACCTCGCGAACATCAACCTGAGCTCCCAGCAAGAGCACAACGAGGTTTATGGCAAGCGCCTGCATACGCTGCCTTATCTTACCCCGTAAAAACCTACGTATGCCGGTGGCGAATGCTGCAACGGTGATATATGAGTGACCTCAAAATCGTCATCGGATCAGCGCGCCTTCTACCACTCCACCCCGACTCCGACCAGTCTGCTCCGCGCTGACAATGAACGCCCTGGAGCCAATGCAAGCCGACAAGACATTTCGATTCATTAGTGACCCGACCCATAAGGAGAACTTATCGGGCCGGGTCACCGCAGCCTGCCTGAACTGTCGCAAGCGAAAGATCAAGTGCAGCGGCGAGGCTGGGTGCAGGCAATGCCGGGAGAAGGGGCTGGCTTGCGAGGTCAGTAGTGTCGCATCGCCCAACACATATGCGCAACACGTCGAGTTTGACAGGCCACGATCAGATATCACCGTCGCGTAAGCGGCCGAAAAGGGATCATGGCGGATCAAATAACCTCTTGACTACCAAGAGCGCCGAGGGGCGCCTTGAGAGCGGCGCTGGCAGTTCCCAGAGCGATGCAGCCGAAGCATCTCAACGCGACCCGAGTGAAGCTGGATTTGGATCGGCTTCATTCCACAGAGCTTCGCCACCCGGTGCATCGCAGCACCCCGCGCAGTACGGTCGGGTGGGAGCTCTCCAACGTCCAATCCACCCCACGACCACGCGCAGCGCCCCGCAACGACTCTCGTCCGCGAGAATGCCCATGATGTCCACGGATTTCCCGCACAATAACGCTGTGCAAGTTCCTCCGCCATCTGCATATGGCTCAAGCTTTAATGGCAATGACTTGAGGCATGATTCATCGACGATCGACAATTCAAGACAATGGGGCTTCCTGCACAACAGCCAAAGTTTCAGTCAGTCGTCGGACGAGAGCGGTGTGTCCACGTCCCCGCCTGGTGTGCAAGCGCCGCTGAGCGCGGTGACGTCGGGCTCGGATTCCCTGGAGACTACGAGCTGCATGAGTCCCGGTGCCCCGTGGACTGATGAGCGAGGCCGGAATGGCTCGCCCGCGCAGCTAATCCAGGTCGCCGAAGCGCTGGAAGAGCAAGCCAGCTCGCTCCGACTCCTCGCAACCCAACGACAAAACTACGACCCGAGCATGCAGATCCCGCCGATCCCGACACCAACCCTGGCGCCAACAGCCGATCTGCTCTACGGCAGCTACAACATCGCCGGCGCTCCCTCCAGCAACGTCCTCTGCGCCGCGGGCGATGGCATGACGATGGCGACGCCCGACAGCATCCCCAGCCTCGCACCCCTCGCGATCCAGTACCAGATTGACCCCTCGGCGTTCTTCCGTCAGGATGGTATCTTGAGAAGTGGGTACGCGCCCGGGACCGATAGCTATCTGACATGGGCTGATATGTAGCTGCAACAAGACGAGCCGGAGTACCAAGATTTTGCCGAGATGCGCCAGTCAGCGAAATGGACGGGGCTCCGTTGCGGCGAAGCTCTACACAATTACGCATAAGCGGATCGAGGAGATGGGACACATGTGGAAACGGGAACTGCACAAATGCAGACACGACGTATCACACGACACATTCAGAGGGCTGAAATGGGCGCCGGATAATGAACGGCATGACGGGAACCTGGCTTGGCACCTAAGGCCACATGCGTTTGACACGGCTGTGGCAGCTCGTCGCAGGGGACTGGAGCGCGCATGGCCGTTGTGGATTATGATGATTTGATGAGCAGCGACTACGTAAACATAGCATGGAGCGCTCCGGGTCAGGCGCGGGACCATGGTCCCAAGCGCTTTGGGAGCCATATTCCTAGCTCGATGCTCTCACGGCAATGCGACGATGGCAATACGGAAATACAGCTACCGTATAGACCGCTCAGCGTGTCACCCGACTTCATTCCACTTGTCACGACGTGCCTTTGTTCCTCCCCAATGGTATCCGAATCTCTGTCTTCCGAATGCCCTCTGTAGGGGGGGAACGATCATGGAAAGCGACTGCGGGATAGTCATCGTGAAGTCAAAAGTCACCATCTCAGGCCATCTGAACTTCAAGCACCGCCTTGACCCCGTAATGATCCGTGACCCACGGCCGATCGAAGCCCAACCCCATCAACGCCTCGCGCTCCCGCTCGTCCTCCACCTCAACACCCATCCCGAAGCGCTCGAACGATGTACAAGCTACCCCGCCGCAGAAGAGCACCTTGTCCATCCGGCTGGTGCCGAACCGCTCCCTCTGCGCAGTCGCGGCCTGCTGGCCCCAGGTATGGCCCGTCTCCGCGTCGTCCTCGCCGCCGCCGAGCTCGAGGTAGGCGTCCTTGAGCCCGTTGTCGGACGGCAGATGCCGGTCGAAGTCCTGGATGCTGTTCAGATCCCGGGCCAACACTGCGCCGTGGACGGCGTCGGCGTGCATGTGCCGCGCGCATAACGCCATCTGGGGCGGGCGGAACGCGGGTTCCAGCGCCAGCGACTCGAGATGGGTGTTGCAGAAGCGGAGCGGCTTGTCGGCGGCGGCCATCTGGACGTCGACGAAGAGGCCATCGCGCTCCATCCGCGATTGCGCGTAGTGGACTCGGAAGCACGACAGTACTGGCAAGCGCTTGTCGATCAGGCTCGTCGTCCCGTAGTACCCGCTCTGCCAGGCCTCGGTGTCGATGTTGGTCACGTGGAAGGTGTCCCGGACCCAGCGGTCGCCTGCGATGACATCCAGGTCGGACTTCAGGCACTCGTTGAGATGTACCATGGCCGGCAGATGGGCGGGTAGGCCTCGGACCTGCGCCTCGAGATGCCGGAGCGCTGCTCTCATGCGTGAGTCGGGGAAGGGGAGCATGAAGTCGATGTTCCAGCTGTAGAGTGTGACTTCGCTGAACTTAGCTGCTCCCCTTGCTGGACCTTGATCGCTAGAGCTGGGCTGGGTAGCTCTCCAAGAGTTGTCGATCCAGCGATGGTATGGCTGGTTGTGTGGTTCGTCGGGCGTCCATGGCAGGTTCTCCTTCTTGCGCTGTTCGACGATGGCAATGGACTGCCGCACCAGCTCGTCCATGGCCGGCTCGTGCGAGGGTCGGCCACAATGGAGCGCCCACTGCAGGGGGGCCAGGAGGCTGGGAAACATCAGTGGCCCATCCGATCATCACCAGGGCATTGCCTCACATCTTGCGTGGTCTCAGCCAGGCCATATACTCACATCACAGACTACATATGACCAGATCAGCGGATTGACGATGTTGGCGGTACGAGTCTAGCTGCCCTTGCGCACGCCCACCACGCCCATGGGTGTGAGATCTGCCGTGGCCAAGACTGTTGTTGTCGATACCACAGCCTCAAAGCAGACGACGGTTGTCCGTTCCGCAAGCGGTGTCCCAGCCTTGCTTATTCATCTGCGGCGCGGAAGGGCAGAAGGGAAGATGTGGCCCGTGCGCTGGCACGATCTCCAGCATTATCGTCCACACCTCACTTCCCTCACGTCTCATCATGCTCGCTGACAGTGCGGATGAGCAGCTCGATGGGACTTCCAGGCTCGAGTCGCAGACAACATCAGCATGGATCGCTACTAATGGCTGCTAATTAGGTGGCGAGGTCTGCACCGTACTGTCAGCAAGCATGACGCCTCTCCCACATCGCATACTACAGCGCCAGGCTTGACAGCGCGCACCCGACGATGCCTTGAAGATTCCGCCCGGGTGATCCACTCGGCGTCGCAGTATCTAGTCCACACGCGAGGCCATGAGCTAGGGACGATGAGCCGAGCGATTAGTAACATCGTCAAGCCTTCTGACGACGCTGTCGACCAGGCGCGACACTACCCGCAAGTACATAACGCTCGAATGGCTTTCATGCAAATCTGTACCAGTAGCCTGGCTGGATTCCCGACTGTTGTCTTGGCTGTGAGTAGCTGCTCCCGGAAGAGCTGCTGTGATCGCCGTGTGCTTCGTTCTGCCCTCTGCACAGGCTGTGAAGAAGAATCCGCACACCGCAAATATGGTCACCATGAGTAGACGCATCGCTGCAAGGCTACCAGGTGCTAACGCACGGACTCCCTGGCGGCAACAGTCCTCGCACCAAGTCCTATGTACCGGACTGGCGAAGGATACCTTTGCGCCATAGCATCCCACGACTCGCGCGTGTGGACGCACAGTTTGCCCCCTGGTGTTCTCCACGAGCGCCCCTCGCTTGGGCGATGCCTTGACACCGCTGTTCGCGGCTACGGAGTGTAGGCTTCCTGAGGCGGGCGCTTGGCTTCAGTGGCGGCAACAGTCCTCACACCAAGTCCTATATACCGGACTGGTGAAGGAAACCTTTGCGCCATAGCATCCCACGATTCGCGCGTGTGGACGCACCGTTCGCCCCCTGGTATTCTCGAAGAGCGGCAACCTCCCCTGGGCGGCGCCTTGACACCGCTGTTTGCGGCTACGGAGTGTAGGCTTCCTGAGGCGGGCGCTTGGCTTTAGTCGCACCGCCGCCAAGGATCAAACTGAGCTACGCAGTCTGCTCTCGTTGCTCCACTCACCTTCCTGCTCCACTCTCCCCCTCATACTGACCAGATTGGCTTGGCCGTGAAGCATGTACCTGGGCCAATCCCCATTCCAATGTACGACATCATATCCAACGTTGCGAACCTCGGACTGCGAAGCGACATGGTCGGCTTCCGACGTTCGAATGCTCGGAGCCCAAAGCCACCGCTCGCTCACATGCCCGCGCAGGCACAAGTGGAAGCAGCATTGCATGGTGTTCCGCATCGATGGATATTACTGGGGTAGATCACCACCAACGGCATCAGCTGTTGATAAGTCTTATGTGCCCTATCCTGGCCGTAGCAGCATGACCCACACGGCCGATCAAGACATTCACTCACAATTCTGCACATTGTTCGCAGGCCATGCTATGTACGGCACCTGCCCGGCGTTGTGGCGAAGGAGTCCCACAGGAAGCCGGCCCAGATACATGTAGCTGTAGATGCATGTCTCGGACTGCCGGCCAGTGTACAATTGCTTCGGCTGGAGAGTATGGGCATGTTGTGGCCCTCATCAAGAACAACGAGAATGCGTGATCGTGTTGCTCGACCGCATGGGCTGTGTAGGGAGCTTTTGTACATGACCCAAACTCGTCGTCCTGTCAGTCATCCACTGGGAATAAAGGCATCGACTGGTATCGATCGCGGGCAGGGTCCGAGCGGGGCTGTTAGAACTACTAGAAGTTAAATTGCCAGCCTTTCGTCCCTCGAGGAAGCTGAAGGCAACTCCCCGTCGCTGTTCCGAGATACAAGACCCCAGCACATTGATCGTGACTACGGACCGTACATGTACATTTATGTATTTATGCACGCAGAGGCGTCGGACCTGGTCCGACGCGCCCAGCCAAACAGCCTCGGCATGGGCGCAGATCATCCTCGCTTGCGCGCGTAGCAACTCGAGTTCGGAGGCCTTGCGCCGGCTCGTCAGTTCGTGTTGGCGAGGGAGGCCGCGGCGTCGACAGGTAAGAAAGACCGTAAGCTTGTTCAACATCGCGTCCCTTGTTGCTGGCGGCGGTCTCTTTCTTTTGACGTCCTCTACTGTCCATTCCTCTCCACTCTGACCTCGAGCGGCGCCCTGCTATTGGATTGTCTTGCGACTCGCCACACAATGGCAGTGTCCGCGCTGACAAGTGCGCATACCACGGCGAGATGCCGAAGAGCAGACAGCAGTTGACACTGTCCCAGACATCCCCACTTCCCTCGCCCTCCCCGCCGCAACTGCCTCCATCGCCTACCTCAATGCCAAGCTCGGTCTGTCGCAAGATGTCTGGATCGTCTACCTGCTCACCTCCTACGCCCGACATGTCGCGAAGCAAGAGAAAGCCGATCGCATCAACACCTTCTACGTCTTCGAGCGATGGGCCCTCGACGCGGTGGCCCGCCAACGCACTTTTCTCGTCGTCCCCAATGACCCAGCGGCCAAGAAGCTGCAGCAGCAGACCGAGTGGACATATGCGGAGGCCTACGAGACCGTGTTGAAGTACGCGCGGTGGCTGAAGGAGGTGCACGGCGTGCAGAAGAACGAGATCGTCGCGATCGACTTTACCAACCGGCCGGAGTTCATCTGGCTGTGGTTCGCCCTCTTCTCGCTGGGCGCCAAGCCGGCGTTCATCAACAGCAATCTGCGCGGTACGGCGTTTGTGCATTGCGTGCGCGTGTCTACCGCACGGTTGCTGCTCGTCGATCCCCTGGTCAGCGAAGTGCTGAACGAGGACACAAAGCTGGAGCTTCAAGCCGATGGTCGAGGCCGAGCAGTCGACTCGTTCATCCTCGATGACGCCACGCAGCAGACTATCCTCTCCGGACCGGCATACCGCGCGCCCGATGCCCAGCGCAGTGGTGAAAAGGCCAAAGACACGGCGATACTGATCTACACGAGCGGCACCGCGGGACTCCCCAAGGCCGCAAAAGTGAACTGGGGCAAATGCTACGCTGGCACATACGTCTTCCCCCTACAGCTTAGCCTTACGGCGCAGGACCGATACTTCACAGCAATGCCTCTGTATCACACTTCCGCTTCTATACTTGGCGTTCTGCAAGCTCTAGGGCCGGGCTGTACGATGGTCGTGGCGCCGAAGTTCAGCCCGCGGACATACATGCGGCTGGTGAGCGAGACGAGAGCGACGGTTATGCAGTACATTGGGGAGGCGTGTCGGTATCTCGTGGCGAGCCCGAAGACGGAGTGGGATCGGGCGCACAAACTACGTCTGGCCTTTGGCAACGGGATGAGGCCGGGTGAGTCGAAGTTCCATCTCGATATACTCCGGGTTCGGACTGAGCTTGATGTACACCGACACCGGGTCCAGCGGCCCATAGCTCCACCGCGGTAAGCTGATCCCCAGCGTCACCAAATGATCCGACACCCGCTCCGCACTCTCCGGCCGATTGTACATCCCAAACGTACTCAGCGTGTCGTACCGCGAGATGGGCACGGGAAACGCATACTTCCTCTGCTCCGAGTGTCCCTGCTGCACCGTCACCACCAGCTCATAGAACGTCTCCGCCGTCCGTTTATCCAGCTGCAGACTTGCCGGCGGCACCCGCCGCGCAATCTCCTCCCCGCCCCGCCCGTACGGGATGAAGATGACAAACGGCAGGTCCATGCACAGCACGGCCTCGGCCTCCTTCCCGCCCGCGCACCTGAACAGCAGCATCTCCTTGCCCACGATATCCGTGATCTCCTTCCGCGCGGACGACAGCTGCGAGCGGATCATGCTCTCCGCGGCCGGGTTGATGGACTCGCGGCGCTGCAGCGAGACGGTGACGAGGGAGACGTTGACGGGCGCCGAGACGCCGACGGCGGGCCGGATCTCGACTTTGCCCTCGATGCGCGGCAGTGTGGCCGAGATGCCCGGGTAGCCGACCAGGAAGTTGCTATTCGGCGGGCCGGAGATGCGCACGAAGGCTGCCATGGTTGGCGAGTGCGCGGGGCGCTGCCCGCATGGGGGCTAGGTGTGTGTGTGGCCCACCAGTCTGGGAGGCGAGGATGATGTCCTGGCTGTCGGGGAGTGTTCGCGGGGCTCTCGTGTGTGTTGCGCCAGGTGGGGCAAGTCGATGTTGCTTCGATCAGGCTGAGGTGGAATCCGTCGAGCGGTATTGCATGTGTTTGGATAGTCGCTGTAGCTTGCCGGAGCCAACACGTGTGCCAGGCTGCCGCTCCCTCAATGCCAGCGCAGCATCTCCCCGACGCTGGTAAGACAATGCGGCTGGCTGGCGTGGGCGAGTGAGATGACGGTGTTCCGGGGATCGTACGTGAGATCGATGCCGGCGCGGGTGTAGAAGTCCAAGAAAGTGCGGCCGTTTGCTGATTCATCCGAGAGTGGGAGTCGTGGACGTGGATTGCCTGACGAGGAGGATCACAGCTGAATGGCATTCCCAGCTCATCATCACCGCGGCTCCGCCTTTGCCGTTCCGTTGGCCGTTGCGCTCGTTCACGCCAAGGGCTGCATGGATGACCCGACGCGGCAAGCTTTCACAGGCGTGGCATCGCTCCCCGGTCCGTCCCTTCATGCACGTGTCGGGCTACGCGATCTAGACTACCGCGTACCAGACTTCCATTCGCATCCTCAGTTCAAGCCCGACCGCACTCCGTTGGCCTCTCACATCCAGGGTCTTTGACGAGGCGAGGGAGGTGCTCGCGAGGCAGGGAAGGATGGCAGTCACCCTCTCCACCACCCACGGCGACCTCAAACTTGAACTCTTTTGCCAGGCCTGCCCCAAGACGACCTACAACTTCCTCGCTCTCTGCGCCAGCGGCGCCTACAACGCCTCCCCCTTCCACCGCAGCGTCCCCGGCTTCATGATCCAAGGCGGCTCGCCCGCTTCGGGCTCCACCAAAGACAGCCCCTCGATCTACGGCTCCAACTTCGAGGACGAGATCAAGAGCTCGCTGCGGCATCACGGGAGGGGGATCGTGAGTATGGCGAACAAGGGGAAGAATACGAACGGGAGTCAATTCTATGTCACGTATGCGGCGGCGCCGCATTTGGATGGGGTGAACACGGTGTTTGGGCGGGTGCTGGAGGGGTGGGAGACGTTGGATCGGATGGAGGGAGTCGAGGTGGATAGGAAAAACAGGCCGTCGGAGGGGATCAGGATTGAGGGTGTAAAGATCCATGCGAACCCGCTGGCGGATGAGCGATGAGGCGCACAGATCCGTGAGACGAGACAAGACTTGAGGCACGCTGGGAAGAAAGCCATGCCAGGCCCGGTAGAGGTACTCGACGACTGGCTCCGAGTACAACTGATCTCGGTCCTGCATGAGACTTTGGCGTGCACCGTCGACAGCACTCTGAAGACCGCCGAGCACACTGGGTAGGTCAAACACGTCGAAAGTGTTCTGAGACGACCGCGCGCTGCAGGACCGAGTGGACAAGCGTCTGCTCGCAGCGGGACCTTCAGGCGTAATTACCCGAGGGGGATAACGAGGAGTACTAGCTTGGCCGGGCAGTCTGTGAAGATGGCCGACCTCACCTCCCACGAAAGCTGCATACACTCCTGTCCCGGCCAGGGAGGCCGTGGTGGGCGATGTGGGGGCATGAGGACGCGAACGGGTCGAGGATATGCTGGATGACGGCCCGAGCGATCTCGCCGGGCGACGCTGTGTGAGTATGCATCTCATCGATGCTTTCGACCACCAGCACCATGGGAAGATGCTGTACAATTGACAAGTCGTCGAGGACTTCGGATGCACAATCTTGAGGACCTCGAGCATCACTTCACTTCACGCGGGCGTGGAACGCGCCTTCCGAAAGCGATGGGTGACGCCGCGCCTTCCTCTTCCAACGCAAAGGCCGCATAGGTAGGCCGCGTAGCCTGGCAACACTCCGTCTCAAGGTCACTTCGCGTCTCCACTCTCATTTCCCTTTCCATAAGTTCCGATCCCCCCCTCGGAAAGGGACCACTCACCGACAACGCCGTTGGTATTCCACTTACCAGCTCGCCGTCTTCCCAAACCACAACCAGCAGCCCCGATCTCACTCACCCATCACTACCTTCACAACACACAAACGTGCTCGAACCTCCGAGCGAGCTAACAACTCAGATCAAATAGCCTGCTCGCCGCCACCGCCATGTCGGACCTCTGCCACAACTGCGGCGACTCGCACTTCCCACAGCCGTGCAGCATGGCGATCAACTTCTGCCCCATCTGCCACCTGGGCGGGCACCTCTACGTCTTCTGCCCGACGGGACCCAAGGCTGCGGACCCAAACCACTTCTACTACATGCTGTGCCACAACTGCGACACCTGGTGCGTTGACCCGGATCCCCTTCTCTGGCTCCTCTGGCTCCTCGCTACTTCGCACCTGGCCAGCAATGTTTGTGAGTGTCAAAGGCAAGGTACCTATGCTGACCACTCCACTCTGTCTCACAGGCATCTGCCGGACCCATGCACGGCGGTCCCGCACGACTGCACCCGCTGCGACTACCACGGGCACATGGAGGTCTTCTGCCCGGTGTCGCCCGCCCTGCGCGGCCAGCTGGTCGAGTTCATGGCCAAGCACTGGGCGACCATCAGCGGCGCCGTCGAGGGCCAGGGCTCGCTCAGCCGGGACGTGCAGCGCCAGGACGTCGCGTATATGACTTCAGGTCTCTCACCGCGTCCGCTTCTTTCCTGAATGTTTGGATGCTGACGATGCCGCAGACAACATCGCCAAGATCCGCGTCGCTACGGCCAGTGAAGTCATCAACATGCTCAAGAACGGGTCCCTCCAGCAGGAGATTCTGGCGGAGATGGCGAAGCCGATCCAGCCCATGCGCCCGATGCTGCCGCCAATGAGGACCTCGTCGCTCGCTCCCTTCGTTCACGGGACGGGTGTCAACAGCCCTCCAGTCCGGGGCTTCCATCCAAATGCGAGCGTGCCGATGATCGCTGCGAAGCCGATGGAGGGCGTGCCTCTCACCCCGGGTCCAGACAACTACGCGACGGCCTTCCCGGGCGCGATGAACTATCAAGGTAGTATTCCCACCTCTCGGACGTTTGGTCCATGCTTACTCACCTCACTACAGGGTCATCTATGGGAACATACGGCGGCACGAGCGTCTCCGGCCCTCCCGCGCAAGCCTCGACAATGCTCCACCACGCCGCCACCGTGCCCAGCCAGCCGGACGCCAGCGAGGAGCCGCCGGTCAAGAGGCAGCGCGCGGCGCCCAAGCCCCGCTGCGACGACTGCAAGCTGACGAAGCGCCGCTGCAACCACCTCGTGCCAGACTTACCGGAGATCGACACGTCGTCCGTCATGCCGTCCGCCACGCCACAGACGCCCTCGCTAGGCGCAGGCCAGGCCTCCGGGGCCGGTCCCCAGCAAAGCACCGTCACCCTCGGCCACGACAACCACGGCGACATGACGCAGCACAAGTACAACTTCGTCGGCGGCGGTGGTGATCCCTACGGCGCGACGGGGCTGCACACGCCGTCCTGGAAGCAGTCGCCGGCCTCCCTGCTCGGCCCCATGCAGCACACGGGCCAGACCAGCATGCCCGCGAACCCCTTCGGGAACCCGGGCCACGGCATTCCCGCCCAGGGGTTGTGGCTGCAGGAGGCGCCGGCCACCATGCCGGACCTCGCCGCCGCCCCTCGCGGTGCGGAGACGGCGGCGCCGGGGGCTGCGGTCTCGGGGGTGCAGGGCGTCAGTGCTGCTGGGGCAGCGAGGTTCGCGGGCGCGGCGGGGGGTAGGGCGGGGACGGAGAAGCCGAGCAAGATGGTGATCTTGAAGGTGCGTGCTAGGCACGGTGAGTAGAGCGAAATAGCCTTTGTCACGTGCTCCGCAGAGGCTAACAGGTCATCACAGCCGATTAAGGAGGTGTCGGGGAGCATACGGCGCGCTTGGCGCTGCGGAGATGTTCGGGTATGCTGTCGCGAAGGATAGGCGACTTGGTCGCATGGGCGACCTTGGGATGGGCTTTTGCGTGGGTGTCTGTCGTGTACAGCTAGTATACGCGATTGACCCCCCGCCAGTATCTCTCCGTCTCCATCTCTCCCTCATGCCGATACACGTCCTCTGCACTCGCTCGATCCGTATGCTCGTGCGTGTAAATAGCGCGCTGTCTTTGTTCTCTATGTCGTCGGGTGAACTCCGCCGCGGGCCTGAGGAGACCCCTCTCCAATCAAAGCGTGCTTAGAAACCCATTCTCGTGATCGCACACACGACCCTCACGCTGCGTCACCACCGTCAGGTACGAGGCCGATTGCAAAGCCAATGCCAGCGGGGATTCTACACATTCACCGTTCATGCACAAGACAACTGTTGTCGGTACCTGGCGATGTTGAAGGAAGCGGCTGCGGCTTCGGCATAGCCGCCACCTCGAGAGCCGAGACACTTCACGGGGAGAGCATCGACCTATTGCGATTATTGGGAGCGCCGGTGGAAAGGCTATCACACATCATCCATCCCCTGACCCTCGTTCCCGCGACGACGACAGAAGCGCTTCACCAAGACCGGGATCACACACTCACCCACGCGACCACCTCACCGACTCTCACCCTTCACTGGCGCCACCCCGACGCTCTCCCACATAGCATTGTGGGACCCTTCATTCGCCCGACCCAACCATCCCTCCACCTCCACCCATAGCCCCAGCGATGAGCGCCCTGACCGCCAAGCACTCCGCCAGTAACATGCCCGGGCAGACGCCCGACGGCAGCGGCAGCAAGCGCACCTTTGCCGGCCTGAACCTCAACCCCAACGCCAAGGTGAACAGCACCACAGGCCAGAAGATCAAGAGCTTCTTCCGCATCACCTCCAAAGGCGACGGCGTCCCCCCCGCAGCCGCAACAGCAGCAGCGGGGTCGGAGACAGAGAAAGACGGGTCATTACAGCACGATGGCACGAACACGCCGAGATCACAGACGACCATCAGCAAAAGCAGTCTGCGAAACAGCCGCTTCCTCCCGCACATCGGCCGCAGCCGCAGCACGACGGTCGCCTCGGAGGGCAACGCGCTGGACGAGGAGCTCAGCCCGGCCGCGCACGCGAACCCCTACTTCCAGCACCAGGGCCCGCCAGCGCTGCGCCACCACAACGACAGCAGCGTCCCGCCCTCACCTCCAGACACGCCGCACACGCCCAAGAAGCTGACGGGGGATGGCAGCGCGAAGGATGCGGCGGCGAGCTCGGGCCGGGAGGAGCTGGCGCGGAAACTGCGGCGGGTGGCCAGTGCGCCGAATGCGCAGGGCCTGTTCAGCAGCAAGGCGAAGAAGGGCAGCGCGGACAGCGCGGGCAGCCGGCCCGCGACCGCGGAAACCGAAAATGGGGTCGCGCTCCCGCCCAAGCTCAACGGGCTGGGCGCCGCGCACGGCAATGCGAGCGCGCTGAGCATGATGGAGACGGCGCCCGGCAGCGGAGGGGATGACCTCCTACTTCTGCCCGTCCCAGGGATCCAGGGCGCGATCACGCCGGGGAAGCTGCGGAATAGCATCGCGTTCCGGCGGACGTACAGCAGCAACAGTATCAAGGTCAGGAATGTGGAGGTCGGGCCGAGCAGCTTCGACAAGATCAAGTTGATTGGGAAGGGGGATGTGGGGAAGGTGTACTTGGTGCGGGAGAAGAAGAGCACGCGGTTGTATGCTATGAAAGGTACGTCTCCCCGTCATGAGGAGTGGCTTGATCGGTGGGTCGTGGCTGGGCTAACGATGTTGGTGTCCGCAGTGCTGTCGAAAAAGGAGATGATCAAGCGCAACAAGATCAAGCGCGCGCTCGCCGAGCAGGAGATCCTGGCGACGTCGAACCACCCCTTCATCGTCACGCTGTACCACAGCTTCCAGTCCGAGGACCATCTGTACCTGTGCATGGAGTACTGCTCCGGCGGCGAGTTCTTCCGCGCGCTGCAGACCCGACCGAATAAGTGCGTGGACGAGGATGCGGCGCGATTCTACGCTGCGGAGGTCACGGCCGCGTTGGAGTATCTGCATCTCATGGGATTTATCTACCGGGATCTGAAGCCCGAAAGTAGGGACCTACCACTTCATCCCGTGGGAGTATGAGCGTGCGCTGATTTGATCTTGCTAGACATCCTCCTCCACCAATCCGGCCACATCATGCTCTCCGACTTCGACCTCTCCAAGCAGTCCGACCCCGGCGGCGCGCCCGCCCTGATCCTCGCCCCGCACAGCGGCCACGGCAACTCGGGCCGCAGCGCGCTGCACTCGGGAGGCATCTCATCCAACCCGCACGCCACCAGCCTGCCCACCATCGACACGCGCTCCTGCATCGCGAACTTCCGGACCAACTCCTTTGTGGGGACTGAGGAGTATATCGCGCCGGAAGTGATCAAGGGGTGCGGGCACACGAGCGCGGTGGACTGGTGGACGCTGGGGATTCTGATTTATGAGATGTTGTTCGGGACGACGCCGTTCAAGGGCAAGAATCGGAATGCGACGTTTGCGAATATTCTGAGGGATGAGGTGCCGTTTCCCGAGGGCAGCGGGGGGCCACAGGTCAGCAAGTGAGTACCATATCCCACGGACCAAGGAGGGGAGAGTTGTGCTAACGAGTGTGTGCTCAGTCTCTGCAAGTCCCTGATCCGCAAACTCCTCATCAAAGACGAGCTGCGCCGGCTCGGCTCCCGCGCGGGGGCCTCGGACGTGAAAGCGCACGCCTTCTTCCGCACCACCTCGTGGGCTTTGCTGCGGCACATGAAGCCGCCCATCATCCCCAACCAGGGCCGCGGCATCGACACGGTCAACTTCCGCAATGTGAAGGAGAGCCAGAGCATCGACATGGGCAGCGGCGGCAGGCAGATGGGCACCAACGGCGGGGGGATGGATGTCGCGGCGCCGAAGAACGAGGGGTACGGCGTCCCCGCGGCGAAGATGCGCGGGGTCCCGCTCGATTCCGGGCTGGCGACGCCGGGGGGCGAGATTGCGGATCCGTTTGAGGAGTTCAATTCCGTCACACTGCACCACGAGGGGGACGACCATATGAGGGAGGGGGAGGGCCATTGAGAGCGGGGTCTGGCACCGGATTTCCCCCGGTGAGCGAGGTGTGACGGGAGTGGGGTGAGAAGTGCAGCCGCGGCCCTTGGGTGGGCGTGAGAGGGCCAGCTCGGTGGACTACTCTACATGGACGCGGGCGTGGGAAAACGGCCTGGCGAAAGGTGTTGCATTCAAGCATGGCGCTGGCGCAGGCGGTGGAGATGGCGAGGCGGCGTCGTGGGGAGGTGGCAAAGGGGGAGTCTATTCGTTTCTGGGGTGGCTCGGCCGGGGGGGGGTGGAACGACTGTCATGATTGGAGTTGGTCGAGGATGCGGGGTCTTGTATATAGTGTGTCCGACATGCCAGTGTTCCTACAACACTACCAATCATGTGTGACGGGGGTGCGATTCGATCGGGGTGCGATTCCATGGCCGCGATTGGCTGGGCAGTCTGCCAAGGAGTATCCGGGAACGCGTCGCGTGGACCTCGATGTTGACTTCGAGCCTTCTTCCTGCAGCCAGTGCACATAACTCTACCGAACACAGAAAACTCCCCGATTACATGAGTCCAGCTCCGCGGCCACCAGCACAACGCCATGGAAACCTCTCTCGACGGCCCACCGCACGCCACCACCGCTGACGGCGAAGGCGAGCTTAGTCCACTCGAGCAGGAAGTCCTTGACGAGTACGCGAAGCTGGCCGGCAATCTCGACAATGTGCGTTCATACTCACACTCGATTGACCAAGAGCATGTCTGATCTCACGATGATAGCTGTCGAGCATCCTGGCCGAGCTGGCCGTGAACCCCTCAGTCGAGATCCTGGAGGCTTTACGTGGACTGGAGCGCAAGACGACGACCGTCTTCACGCTGCTGAAGGCGAGCGTGTACAGTATTGTCCTGCAGCAGGAGATCTTCGGGGACGACGAGGGTGCTGGTGGCGTAAGCACGCCGCGGAGGGTGATGCATCGAGGTGAGTTGCGGATGGACTTGCTGAGAGGTAGGGCTCAGGGTGTTTTGACTGACGTGGTTCACAGCGGGATCTTCGACATAAACAGGGAGCCGGCCGGTGTCCTGCCGGCCAGAGAGCACATTCGACATCGAGCGTCTGGGAGGGAGAACCATGCAACGCTGGACCTTCCTGCGTCTGCAACGCTCTCGCGGCCATTGCAAGGGCGACCACACCATGCGAAACGCAGCCACGTCAAGCTCCCCGCTATCGCCTGCCCAACGGACCGAAATCGTGCGTTGCCAGTGGCATGTAAAGTCATTCGGTTTCGCCGTGCAGACAGCGCGCGCCACCGCGGCCCTGCCGATTGACAGCAGTGACTGAGTGCAGCTGGCGACACCGAATGAATTCACGTGGTCCGGAATGCTTCAGATACATGCACCGCGAATGTCAAGGACGATTAATTTGTGGAGGAGCCTGCCGTCTACTCTCTTAGCAGTGCCAAAATGACGGCCATTCTTGACGCCAGACCGAAAGCCACTCATGTTTCTTGGTGACATGCTGGCCGCAGATCGCGTGGAGATACTACCTCTTGCAGGATCCCTTGCCCCCAAATTCCCAACTCACCTTCCATTTTTTGCGGGGTCGGCTATAGTAAAA